>NW_018921342.1:60741-73395 GCF_002207925.1 Prunus avium
CTCTCTCTCTCTCTCTCTCTCTCTCTCATAGAGACAAACAAACTCAAGTCAGGTATGTACTTCAAATAACCGCTTTAACTGCTTTTCTTCTAATTCAATACAAAAACTGAAATTCACTATCCAAATAAACCGAAATACACATTTTAAACAATTTTTATGTCAATTGCCCCAAATTTGCCATCAATTTTGCATCCAATTAACCTTTACGGTTGCATCAAATGGTACTTCCCAGATCATTCTCTGTTGTTCAGCACATTTATTTATTTATTTAATACATATTCATTTTTGGCTTATAACCAACCACACCATAGGCACACTCTGTCAATAATCGAATCTTCAGTTACTAATTGCATGCATTCCCGGCTTTTTGTGAATTACATTGCCACTGCTGCTATTCCTCCCCTTCTGATGTTAAGATAGTAAAATACCACAGAAGTGAACAAGTACTCGTCCACCACAGAACAGGAACAGAGCTGATCTTAAGAGAAATACAACTGTAAGAGCTTTAACAAAGAAATTATCCTTGAGCTGCCTTCCATCCCTGAATTATGATCAAACCAATGCTCAAGGTGAAGATAGGAACCTCACCCTATTCGGAAGCTCTTCCGTCCCCAACCCCTTATAATTGTCGAAAACCCTCCTATTCCTTCCCTTCTGATGTTAGCCAACTGACTCCAGCCTTCCTGAATAATACATACCCCAAAGTTGTTCAGCACATTTATTTATTTATTTAATACATATTCATTTTTGGCTTATAACCAACCACACCATAGGCACACTCTGTCAATAATCGAATCTTCAGTTACTAATTGCATGCATTCCCGGCTTTTTGTGAATTACATTGCCACTGCTGCTATTCCTCCCCTTCTGATGTTAAGATAGTAAAATACCACAGAAGTGAACAAGTACTCGTCCACCACAGAACAGGAACAGAGCTGATCTTAAGAGAAATACAACTGTAAGAGCTTTAACAAAGAAATTATCCTTGAGCTGCCAATGCTCAAGGTGAAGATAGGAACTTCACCTTATTTGGAAGCTCTTCCATCCCCAACCCCTTATAATTGTTGAAAACCCTCCTATTCCTCCCCTTCTGATGTTAGCCAACTCACTCAAGCCTTCCTGAATAATACATACCACAAATTTGAGATACTGGGCAATAAACAAACAATTGGTCTGCACTCTCCCTGATTTATTTTGCTTCCCCATTGTTGTAATAGATAACATCCACCATGCATTCTCATCTGTTTTACTCATTTTCCAGAGTGGGAGGAATGAAGACCGGAAGGCCGGTGTCCAGATTTTCCTCATATCAAGGACCTGACTTTAGACAAGTGTCTGAAGCTATGAGGAAGCTTGCCTTGTCATCTTACTTGCTTGAAAGACTTAGCTTGTCGTCCGGGTGTGGGGTTCTACATGATGAATTAGAAATATGGACTAATGTCTGAAGCTATGGCCAGTACTACTCGTAACATGGACTAATGTCTTGACGAATTAGAAATATATGATGGATGCCCAGGTCCATTCTCGTTACTAGAGACAAAGTTCCTGTTCGTGCTCCTATTTGATACGATGCCATTTCCAATTCAGAAATTTTTCAGGTATTACACAACTACATGTTCATGATTCAAATTCAAAACAAAGCACAAATCGGATTCATATAAATCTACCGAATTGAAGTATCTTGTTGGAAATTAGCGTATCAATTGGTTGGAAATTAGTTTTCAATTAGCGTATTAACTAGAGAAATTAGTTTGTTCATATTCTAAGATGAATCTAACGATCCAATTCTTAATGTCTTGAACTTAGGAGTATCTTGTTGAGCTGAGATATGCATGAAAATTGAAAGCAATCGAGTTGAAATTCTCATTGTATAGCTATTAGAACTGGCTTTTCAAAATCTGATGAGGAATAGAAGTATGAGGTAAAATTCTGTTGATCCTTTTCTGATCCTTTCACTTCCGAAAGGTTTGCTTGTTAATTCTTAGGGAATAACAATTTATTGTATGGATTGCCCTCATTTTTCATTTCATTTACATTTACAATTGAAGAAAACTAAAGCGCATTGCATGCTCTTTTATGGTAGAATGACCTTATCATCTTCTAACAAACTCAAGAAATGCATGCTCTGATGTGTTGAAGTTGAAGATTTCGAGAAAGAATGAAAGCTGTAGCAGAAAACATTACTGACCAAGGTATTGCTCCACTCTCTCACAATCTCTGTTCCTTGTATTATGAAGCTTACAGGATTACTCATTACTGACCATCATCACATGATCTTGCAGGTGATTGTGGGGAGGTTTGCCAATTGACCTTAGTGAAATCAAAAAAGAAAAGTTTGCTTTTTTATATTTGAAAGTTGGCACCTTTGTTTATATTCTTAGCACTAGACCATTGCTCAGAACGACCCCACACAAACAACACCCAAAAATAGAACAAAAACAATCTCATAGTTATCATAATAGTATGCTTTCTATTAGCTCTTTGATCGGAGCTATCTTGTCCTGCAGATAGTTCATTTGTGTTTGGAGGGGCGGCCTTCGTCTGATCTGACCGCATGGAAAAGCTCTCTTTGTGTTGATGAAGAATTCTTCATCTCAAACAAGATAAACTCATGTTAAACCCTGGGGGGCACGTCTTCGTTTGGTTTTCTTGCAAGAAAACTTTATCGGATGATGATGTTGTTGAAAGTTACTTTCTCTGTAATGCCATATGCAGCCTTCAAAGACAGCCATGGATTGCGTACTTAAACCTGTTAAAGCTCGTATTGTTAAAGTTCAATTTCCTCTTGTCCCGCATTGAAAGATTATAGCTTTGTCTATGAATCCTTCAAGGACAGCCAGTTTGATACTGATTGTTGTTTCCAACAAAAGCTTTGTCTCTACACATTATAGCTTATTCATCGAATGTTATACATATATTCAATGTTTCCATACATTTCAAAATTTTTGACAAGCAAACGGTCATTCAAGTTCAATAAGAAATCTCTGAGGTTGTCTACGCTATGGGATGAGCTGCTCATGTTACCTTTATTTCCATGTTCTGTTTTTATAGATTGTTATGACCCTTCTCTTCCTTGTTCCCATGACAATCACAATAGTATAATGCTACATGCACGATTAATCATAACATTTCTCTTAAAATTGTTGAGCGTTAATAAGCAAAATATACATGCACTCACATTTTATTTGCACTTACAATTGTTGTGCATGGAACTAAATTGACACTGATTTTATTTGCACTGTGCATGTATGTTTTGCACGCTAACGCTCAACAACTTTAAGAGAAATGTTAAAATAAGTCTTCCTTTTTATTTTTAATCTCCTGGAACATTTACTTACTAGGAAAGGGAGAAGTCATGAATCGGGGAACTTTGATAGGTAAATTAAGGAATGGGAATCAAATCAACTACTCCCCCATTCCGGATTTTGAGGTACGAATTTTAACATAGAACCCTTATATATATATATATATATATTTATTTATTTATTTTAATCCTTATGTGTTGGTAAACGTAGGTGAAGTCATGAATTGGAATCATTTCAATACACATGTATTTTAGTAACAAGGTCTAAAATATCGATAGTTTCTGAAATATAGGTAAACATGGAAATTTCGATGGAAATATTGGGATATTATCGATATCTATAAAAATTGAATAAAAACCATGAAAATTGTAAGAAAAACTTGTAAAGTTTTCTTGAAACTTTGGAGGATGTTTATTTAGTCAATTATCTATTACTTTATCACACAAAAATTGGAAGAAAATGCATTTAACTGATTTAAGTTGATTATATAGCGAGCTGACAAACACTGCAAGTGTAGTGTAATAATTAATGAAAGAATATTAAACACACCATAATCATTTATTTATAATGATTTGCTACAATATTTTACACTTTATACATTGCATGGTAAAATACATGAGTAACTTAGTACCACATAGATTTCCTATAAGATTCAAAATTGAGTTATTTACACTAACACCTCTTGAGGTTTTCGGTTTTTTCACAAAACTCCTTGAGGTTTTGGAAATTACATGAATAGCCCCTAAGGTTTTAAATTGTTTTCACAAAACTCCTTTTCATTGATTTTTCATCCAAAGATTGATGATTTTATACCAAAAAAAAAAAAAAAAATTCTCCAAGTGACAAAGTTGACCTTTGAGGTTGGATTGCATATACTTCATTGTCATTTGCATAATTTTTTTCCAATGAAATCATCAATTTTTGGACACAAGCAACCTCAGGAGGTGTTATTGTAATTTTTGAACATAAACTAAAACCTCAGGGGGTGTTCGTGTAATTTTTGAGACTTAAGGGGGTTTTGTGAAAACACAAGCAACATCAGGAGGTGTTAGTGTAAATAACTCTTCAAATTTTTCATTGTCTCGATATTATCGATATTATAGCAATATTTTGGCCAAATATTGTTGAAATGTGAGAGAAATTATAGACGTCGATATTATCATCGATATTATTAATATTTATACGATATGTGTATGGTTCCAAAGTATCCTTGACCCGAAAAAAAGGATAATATCCTCAATATTTCATCGATATTATGGATATTTTAGATTATGGTCTTGAAGAATTGGAAATAAGAAATGGATGCCAAACAAGTCTGTTATCATTACTGGAGACAAAGTTCTTGTTTCTACTTGATATGGCAGAAGATATGATGCTTCATATAACATTTGATATTGAATATGCATCTTTCAGTGTTGTCCTCTTCACTGTTTCCCTTTTTTGCTGTTAGCGTATCAGTTAGGTCCCTTTTAATTATTCCACGTATATTTTCTTGTACATATACTTGTTGTTGGCAATTAATTTTCAGAAGCTACAAGAGAAATTAATTTGCTCATATTCTAAGATTAGTCAATTCTTAAAACTTAGAAGTACATTTTTGAGCTGAGATAAATAGAGAACTAAGTATGCTCTTTATCATCTCCCAACAATGAGTTGAAGTTGAAGATTTAGAGAAAGAATGAAAGCGGTAGCAGAAAATATAGAGGTGAGATCTGTCCAAGGTATATGCCCTACTCTCTAAAATGTTCTGTTCCTTCTATTATGAAGCTTACAGGATTATTCACAATGACCATTATATGATATTACAAGTGATTGTGGAAAGGTTTGCCAATTGACCTTCGTGAAATGAAAAAGAAAAAGTAAGTTTGCTTTTTGATATCTGAGAGTTGGCATCCTTTCATAACAATATGAATCTCATCTTAATCTTTCTGATAATGGTCCTAATTTCCTGAATAATGTGATTGTTTACCCGTTTTGATGTAGTTCTTGTGGTGGTAGTGTAAAGTTCCCTATTAACCTAAAAACTATTGGTGGTGGATAAGTCAACTTTCTTTTGTGTGCGAGCGTGCCACGGTTAACAATTAAAAACCCTAACAGACTATGGAATGTAATAACTTGCACCCCATCAAGTGATTGTGAAATTGTGTGAGGAATATCTCCCAAAAAAGTTCTTTTCTCGCCTCAGACGGATGAGGGCTTTATAATTTTTCACAATAAAAACTAGTAAGTTTAGCCAAAATGGGTGTTTGGAAATAAAACAAACAAGTTCAAAAAGAATTGCTTATTATTCATTTAAACAAAGAGGAACTGCCAAGTATGGAAAGACATCAGAACATTGGGCTTTGATTTCTACTTGGATTGTTGTCTGTGACTCAAGCTGGACTGGAATTGCACGTCAGCACCTTCAACTAATAGAGATCAACTGGAAATTGATACCAACGTTGAGATTGGCATAGCTATAATCAATTTGAGCCATGGAGAGGCTTGTTGAGTGGGCAGAACTGGGATCTGTCTGATCTGGACTGGATTGGAGGTGGCTAGATTGGCAATTGTTGACCTGGAATTGCAATTCAATACCTGTTCTGCTTGACTAGGGATTGTTTGAGAGATATTCTGGTGGTTTTAGGATATCAAGATGTCTCTAGAAATTTGTTGAGGTTTTCATATTATGAACAAACTGAATTCCGCTTGATTCACTTATTCTGAACCAAATTTGTAACGAGAGAAATCTTGTTTCCCTTGTGAGCTGCTTCTTTGAGCTGGATTGAAGTTAGAATCTCAAGTTTTGTCTGTTTTGTCAAAAGTTGGATGGCTTTTGCAAGCTAGATAGCCTAATTGCTTCTGAGTTTTGAAGACTTTCAAGATCGTGTGACCTTTCTTGATTTTGTCAGCGTGACTGAGAGTTTTTGCCGTCCTCTCTCCAGTTCACATCCTCTTGTATTTATAGAAAATCTGCCTGATGATGATTCCTAAATATCTGGAGGATATTCGCTGAAAAGTGTTCGCTCCAGCAAATAAGGGAGTAGTAGTTATTTTGACAGAAACAGCCCATATCAAGAGTCAGTCATGGTGATCAATTTTGACTTCTTGTGAATTAACTCCCTTGAATACCTCTTGTGCTTTCCTTGCAAACTGGAATTGAATGTCTCACTGACCAAATCTTCATGGGTATGGAAGGAAACCCAGCCTGTTTTCCTGAAATTTAATGGTTATGGGGAGTGGTTTCTGTTTTCACATTTCTACCAACTCCCCTGAGTGTCCTCTATCCATTTCATGTTGACGTTCTATCGTTGGAATCACGTGGGTATTGCGGAAAGAAACTCAACCCCTCTAGCTCTAGAGTCACTGATCTGGCTTTGAGTTGGTAACCAACAATGATGATCAAACCTCAAGTCTTTAGAAAATGTAATCTGGAAACTAGGTAGAGATCACTACAAGAAAAAAAAGCCTAATGTGACGAAAAAAATTCCTTACATTAGGCAAAATTTCCTCACGGTTACGTTAAAGTGACCATATTCTGGCGTCACAAGGGTCATCACATTAGGCCCCTCACCCGATGTCAAATGCGACGACTATAACTCAGTGTCACATATAGTACACTGTGACGATGTATGAATTTGTCACTGTTTACAATATGTGGCTTCTCGTGTTTTGTCACATTGTTGCTTTTGTGACGTGTAACAATAGGTCATCTAATTCATTTTTTGATGACTAGCAAGTGGTCACATGGTATCTAATATGACGATAGACAAGTTGTCATAACGTTCAATTTGTGATGCTTTATAAATTGTCACTTTGTTTAAAATATGACATATAACAAATCATCATATTGTATAATTTGTTATGCCAAAAAAACTCATCACAATTGATAATATGTGTGAATGATTTCATGACAATGATCCAAATAATTATAATACTCTGCATCAAGAATACAAAAGCTTCATCTCATAGATGAATAATATCCAAAATAGCATATCCAAGTTAATAGTATATCCAAGGTTCTAAACACGCTTAATATCCAAAATAACATAATGTAAACATGTAAATCTCCTTCTAGGTTGTTGCACAGCATCAAAGTTGCGCACAACATTGACATCAACTGTGCATTATCCAGCCCACCATTGTTGGATGCCTCGAGAGCTGCCACCAAATTAGCCCTCAAATTTGAATAATCTTCCTGCACACTTTGCATATTTGTGGCAACTATCCGTACTGTATCTTGTAAATCATCTTGGCCCTCAGTTCATCTCGCATTTGTTTCATTTTTTCCTATAGACAAACCAACAAATTAAACATGCAAATTAATCAACCAGCACCCATCTAAAAAGAAGTATTACATAGTGTTTTCTAAATATGTAAGAGGATCCACGATTTCTATCAATTTGGGTACAATACTAATATAAATCATTATTGACTTACATGCTTTTCTTGGGCATCCTCACTAATCCAATTATGCTCTTTGTCTTTATGTAGCCTTTCCCAATTATCAATGAATGATAAAGGCTTCCCCTCCTATAAATCAAAAATAAAAAAATTGATTAGAATCAATTGGAAAATATTTAAAGTACCTATGTAACTTTATATTACTTTAACAGCTTGTTGAGCATGCACCTCCCCTGTGGTTTGCTTTGTTCTTTTTACGATTATCAGAATTTTTCTTCGACTTCTCCTGTAATAAAAAATATATGAATTAACTATTACAATAACAGTTACACTGTTACTTAAAAATTAAAAAATGAAACCATAAAACAAATACGGAATACATACCACAAAAGTGGGTTCAGTGTACATTTTATCACAAAGCCAATGCCAATGCTCCACAGGTCGCTTATTCCATAGACTATCCAGAGCCAAGGTGGCCTGTCCACATGAACATAGCATTAACATATAAAGAAAAACAAAGCAACTTTAAGTATACCAACCAACAAATGTTTACTGCACATCATTTATTCAACAATCTAAAACTATAGAATTATAAAATAGAAAAATCATACTTGTGTCTTCATGTATGACCCCCTGAAGATTTTATTGCATCACCATTTATTCACCAATCTAAAACTATAAAAACCTTAAAAATGACGCTTGTGTCTTGAGGTGTAACCTCTTGAAGAGTTGTCTCATGAGCTGGATGAGTAGGTGCTGGATGAGTAGGTGTTGGATGAGAAGGTGCTAGATGAACTGAACCATATCAATAGGGTGCCAATATGAATTATGGCAATGCCTACATGGACATAATATCTCACCACTGGCATTCACATGGTGTCTTGCAACATCAATGAAGGATTCAATCTCTTTCTTATAATTTGGATTGTTTCCTCAATCACGACATTTGGCAATCCACTGCCTATCCATCTAAAACTTGTATTTATAACCACTATATAGATGAAAATATAGACATAAACTTAAATAAGAAAAGTTAATGACTATGAGAAATGGCAGGGGAATTCACCTCTTTGCAAATTATTTCTAATAAACTTGCTTCCAGCAAAAAAGCAATAGCGAGAACAAAAACAACCTGCCAAAAGAAAAAGTAAGCACTAGTAATTAGATAATAGACATGTTCCCAATTTATTATGTGGAAACAAATCTTTCAAATAGCTAGCATGATGAGTTGTCATTTTTTTATGATATCAAAAAACGCTTGGCTCATAATTGATCTTTTAGGTAGCCAACGATAGAAAGCACATTGATTACATGTCTTATATTCTTCTATACACTACTACAAAAAGTGCAAAAGATGACCAGAAAACAACGATGGTAGATCAAAAAACTGTCGTTGTGTTTTAAAAGACGACGGTAATAGAAACCCGTAGTAGATACATAACTTAAACACCTAAAAAAGGGGATCCGCATGGATATTTTTTAAAAACGACGCACCAAATTAAAAAAGCATCGTCTTTTTAAAAAGGTTTTATTCTGAGTTAAAATCTGAACCTAAAAACAACGACTGCAGCTATGAAGCCACCGACGTAGAAAGTAATGACGACGGTTTACAAAATCAGCAGCCGTGTTAACTGATAACTAAAAATGACCAAATTTTCTTAGTCAGCGATGCATAATTTCAAAGGAATTGACGTCGGTATATTACAAAAAATTCACCGTATTAAATCAATGTACCACGACGGTAAAGATAATTTATCAAGTTTTTATTTACAGTGTACTACGACGGTATCTATAACTCTACTGTCCGCATAAGTTGTACTAACCATGACGGTTTGTTCAATTAACGACGTATAATTTTTTTTTACCACTTTGTGGAGTTAAAAATACCGTCGTATTAATTAACTTTATACGTCTGTCATTATCTATAAACCGTCGTCTTAATTTTTATTACTTTTTAAGATTTTTTTGTTGGATTTTTTTTTCCTACGGTGGTAGATCAATAGTATGACAAGATTTGTGAAAAACGACGATTTATATAGAAAACCGTCGTCACAATCAAATTAAAGTGAAGTCTTACCAGAATGAATTTTGTTCCTCATCATAATCGAACCAACACACAAAGGCAATATTTTAGACATTGATGATGTGTGTGTCTTTGTGTCTTTGATATACACAAAGGCACAAACACATCAACATCCAAAACACTTGCCTCTAAAATTTGACAACGGCAGCCAAGACATTTGCTTTCAGAAAGACAATTTTTTAGAAGTTGATGATGTGTGTGTTTTTGTGTCTTTCAGATACACAAAAGTGCACACACATCAAAATCCCAAAAACTTGCCTCTAAAATTTGATGACAGCAGCCAAGACATTTGCTTTCAGAAAGACAATTTTTTAGAAGTTGATGATGTGTGCGTGTTTGTGTCTTTCAAATACACAAATGCGCACACACATCAACATCCAAACTATTGCCTCCAAAGAGGTGAGACAGAGCCAAGGGCAAGAAGAAGTTGAGACCCTAATTGAAAAATGAAAGCGAAAGAACGCATGAAAAACCCCTATTTATAAAATAATCTTTTATACCACGTTAGTTCTATTAAAAGTAGCGACGTCTAACTAAAAACATAGATGTTGGTTCACACTAAACTGAGGTCGTATAAACCTCATTAACCACGACGATATATCAAAAAACAGATGTTGTCATTTTAGTGAAATTTTTTTGAAAGACTAATTTCTTGTGTAATTAAAAAGGTTACGCGTCGGTTTGTGTAATTAAAACGACGTTCTATAAGATCTTTAACGTCGTTATTATTGAATATAAGGTCGTTGTGTAAATTTGAAAAAGACGGGAGACATCTTTTTGGAAGAAAAAATCGTCGTGTAATTAGACATAAACACGGTGTTTTCGGAAAACTAGGGGTTGTTGAAACCATTGTACTAGGGCGGTTACAACCTATAGCGTCGTATAATGTTACATACTAGGGCGGTTTCTATTAATAGCGTCATGTTATGAAACGGTCTGTTAATATTTTAAACTTTTCTCCTACCTAATCTACACTTTCACTGTTTCCAAACCCGAGAAAAAATTTCAAGCTTCTTTCATTTTTCTTTCTCAAAGCGCTGTGTCTGTATCTTATCGTCTTCCTCTCCTCTTCGTCTCTGAACTGAAACTCCCAACTCCAAGAGAAAACTTTCATTGCACACAAAAGGTAAGCATTTCTCACTATTCTTGTTCCTTTTTTGCATGCGCATATTATTATAGGTTTTTGTTTTAAAAATCTTTTTACGTTTTTTCAGGCGAAAATCATTTTACTTCTTTCCAAGTTTGATAAAATCATTTTGTTTTGAAAATCTTTTTACGCTTTTTCTGGCGAAAAAAACGAAATTTTCTGGCACCACTACTCTGTTACTTGTACTTCAACTAAATAAGACGACGGTGACTTTTTATTTACGTGGTTAGAAATTAAAGACCACGACGGTTCGTCAGATATCCTAGCGTCGTGTGAAAGTATGTATTACGTTGTTTTTTAAAATGACCGTTGTTTTTTTATTTGATGTATTAGGATATATTCATTGCAGGTTTGATTTCTCTGAACCATGGTTTTTGTTTTGAAAATCTTTTTAATTTTTTTTTCTGTTGAAAATCATTTTACATTTTTCCAAATTTGATAAAATACAAAGACAAAGAAAGAAAGGGTCTGGAACCACTTCTCTGTTTTTGTATTTCATCTTATCGAGACAACGGTATCTTATTATTAACGTCGTGTGAGTTGTCATATCACGACGGTATATAAATATACGTCAAATTAAAGTCCTATTACGTATGCTGTTCTATTTTTGCGTCGTGTAAATAATAATACTACGTCAAATTGTTTTAAAAAATGTCGTTTTTAGTAAATGAAAATCTAAAATATTTTCACCTGAAGGTCTGAATCTGGAACCACTACTCTGTTTTTTGTATTTATATCATAAGACGTCGGTTATTTATTATTCACGTCTTTTGTATCATTTAACCACGTCGGTAGTTAAGTACCGTCGTTATAAATGTATTATTACGTCAATTGTTATGTTCTTGCGTCGTGTGAAATGTTATAATACGTCGTTTTTTATAAATAGACATCGTTTTTTATGAAATATTTTCACTTGCAGGTTTGATTTGTTTGTAACCATGGTTTCTCAAGACCAAAGTAAGGACTCTGGCTTGAAAAAAAGAATGTAAGGAGCTTAAAGTTGTAAAACCTCAAGCCAAGTCCTCAAAGAAGATGAACACAATGCCCCGTGTTGTGAAGTCAGGGTATAAACACAATGCCCCGTGTTGTGAAGAGAAAATATCAGAAAATCAAGCCAGTTGTTGAGTACAATAAAAAGGGGAAACCGTGTGGCCTTGCACATACTGAGATGCAGTCTTACATTAGTGTGTTGGCACGCTCCAGAGTCCCACTTGCGGACAAGAAATGGGCTGAAATCCCCAAGGATCACTACAAGAAAAACACCCTTTAGTGACGGCTAAAAAGTGTCAGGAAACATAATACTTGACGGCTCACAAACCGTCAAAGATACCACTGTCAGGAAAGGGGTACCCCATTTATTGACGCTTTTTACGCGTCAAGTAATCCTTACGCTGACGGCTTTGAGCCGTCAAGTTACTGTTATGTTTGACGCCTTTTAACCGTCAAGTAATCGTTCTTCTTGACGCTTTGTAACCGTCAACTAATCATTTGCTTGACGCCTTTTAACCGTCAACTAACAATTCATTGACGGCTCTAAGTATCAACATTGTAGTTATTTGACATCTAATAAGTGTCAATTGAAAATTACTTGACATGTAAGAACCGTCACATGGAAGTTTACTTGACGGCTAAAATACATCACGTGACATTGTTGTATGTGTCTTTTTTTTCCCAAACAGGGGGGAAATGAGCCCATTTCTTTTAATCCCGCTGGTACTAGGTGGGGAAAGAGGCCC
>NW_018921342.1:73527-89260 GCF_002207925.1 Prunus avium
TAAAATCCAGCTGGGACTAGGTTTGGCCTATGCAATATATTATTTTACAACTATGAAAACTAATATAATTATTAAGAGCTAACTTTATCACAATACAAGGTAATTCAAAGCAAAGAATACTTCTAAAGACAATTTGCATGTATTGAAACTAATCAACTGAAAATACATCATACTAGTGCATTTGTCCAATTAGTTTCAACTAAACTATACAAGCCATGCATTGCCAAATATACACACTAAAATCCGTAAATAAACTGAGTTTTTCCAGTAGAAACCTCTTGTGTTCTAGTACAATATTCCTCATTTTACATCCAGAGAGTTCTTACTTCGATAGGACCTGAAATGCACATTAAAAGAAAGATAGTATGATCAAATAATCACGTAGTACAACTACTAGAGTCTAACTGCACAAATAACTTTATAAGTGACAAAAATAGAATATAAGCATGCACAAGACTTTCAAAACAGATGACCAGCAGCCTTACAACAAAACTACGAAGCTGCATATGATACTTAATTTTGCAGTGGGCAAACAATTTCGCAGTTCCATATGATGTTCAAAACTGCCAAAGATGAAAAGTGACATACATGTAATCAGTTAGAATTTGAGAACAATTTGAGAACAAGTATAAACTATGAACAAATTTACCTTATTTCATGAAGATTCTAAGACCACGGCAGCCATGCATACACTACTAGATTTTAGTATTTGCGCGACGAAGGCATTTTGGTCGCGCAAAGTACATTTGTGTCGCACAAATAGTAATGCGACAGAAGATTCGTCGCGCAATATTTGTCGCGCAAAGATCGTCAAGAAAGCCTTTGTGCAACGAATATATTCAATTAGTCGCGCAAATAGAGCGACGGTAAACCTTCGTTGCACCAAAAGTTGCGGGACGGTGAGATTTTTCGTCGGTCAAAATTTTGCGCGATGAAAATATGTTCGTTGCACAAACATAGCGCGAGGAATAATCTTCGTCGCTCAGGTATAGCGGGATGAGAGAATGTTCGTGTCTCAAAATTTTGCGCGACGAAAATATGTTCGTTGCACAAACATAGCGCGAGGAATAATCTTCGTCGCTCAGGTATAGTGGGACGAGAGAATGTTCGTGTCTCAAATATTTGCGCGACGAAAATTGATTCGTTGCACAAACATAGGGCGAGGAATAATCTTCGTCGCTCAGGTATAGAGGGACGAAAGCATATTCGTGTCTAAAATATTTGCGTGACGAATTGTATTTGTACCAGTTACTTAGCGAGACAAAAAGTTTCGTCGCGCAAAATAGAATAAATTCTTTAAAATTTATTTTCACGGTTTTGTATTTTCAAAAAGGAAATTTGCGCGACGAAAAATATCATTGCGCAAAAATAAATATATTATAATTAATTTAAAATTAAAATTAATTATTTTGGTAACAAAAATAAATTTGGTTTTTTTTTAATTAAATGAAATTGCAATAAAAAAAAGGTAATGAAGAGAAGATATGTAAAATGTTATAACATAATATATTTAGGACAATTGAAATATTTAAAATGTAATTAAGAATGTTAAAATCTAATCAAACAAGCCTCCAAGATCTACATTGTCGTCTGGCAAATGCAGCTCGGAGGTCTGGACATTGTTGACAGGGGGAGAGGTGTGGTGGCCATGCTCGGAGGTCGACGGGGGAGGAAAAGGCGGGATTGAAATGCCGGAGTGAGCGAGGGACTGTAGAATATGTGACAAATGACCCTTGAGCTCAGCCACCTCTGTCTTCAAAGCAGTCACCTCTTCGTTTGACTCCGATGATTCACGGGGTCTTCTAGGTTGCCGCTGCCTGGCATTCCCCATCCCTCGACAATATGTCCCTAGGCGCGTCCCGAGAGTCTGATCCAAGGTTTCAGTCAGGATTTGAAACCCTGCATCTGATGGAGGAACCACGGACTCGAGTGGCATATCGGGAGGAAGCTGGGAGGCGGACTCCTGAAGAACCAACTGGCTCCTCTCAATCATCGTCGTCTATTGAACATAACATAAAATATGAAGTAAAACATTCATATAATAACCATAAAAACTTGAACGCTTACATAATAATTTAAATTAAAGGCTACTTACATGAAGGGACTCCGCCAACTCATTCCCAGGTCGAACATAAACGTCGCCAAAGACATCAATCTCTGGGAATTTGGACCCCCCCCCTTAAATTGAGCAAGAGAAGAAAAATGTTAGTACGGAAAAAACAAATTAATATTAATGACATATTAAAAAATAAATAAAAACGACTTTATTATTACTTGGCGCGGCGCCTCCATCCTATAGGAGAAGGGCCTGGAACCTGAATGGTGGAGAAGAGTCTTCTTCTGCCTATTGCCCTTATTTGCTTTGGCCTTCTTCTGTGATACAAAAAATAAAACGTATTAGTTGAAAGTGAAATGAAATATAAAAAAGTAAATACACATTAATAAGAAACATGTAATAAGTTTCAATTTAATATAAAAAAATACCACATAATCGGCCTCTTGAAAATGATCACAGAGCCACTGCCAACTATCCTCCCGGCCCTCAAGCTCCTTCGAGCAACCCTCTTCAAGAGCAACCTGCGGATCATCATATGCCTGAAAATGGTGATGCAGGTCGCTCTTCCACTGCTTGTACCTGTCAGCAAAGAGTCTGTTGATGTACGCCAACAACTCATCGCTGACGTTCTCTAAATTGTAGTTTGTCTAAAATAATTTCATTACATACATTAAGTATTAGAAATAAAATTTCAAGGGAAAAACAAATTAAAAGGTATAGAATACATACCGACAGCTATCCGAACACCTCCATCCGCACCTGATCAGGCATGACCTTCCAGGACTTCCATTTGATCGAGCAATAAGTCCGAACGACGGATCCAATGTCATGGGCCAACGAGCTGTGCTGGTCAGCGATTGGTGCAGCCCAATGCCGCGCGTCGTATGCGATGTTGATACGACTGTTGTTCACCCGGGTGAGTTTGGCCGTGCTCAACTGGCGACAGGGTCCTCGGGTGTTCTTCTTGGCTGCAAAGAAATATAAAATTAATGTTAAATAACAAATCCTACTAAAATTCTTGGTCTAAAACAACTGGAGTTGAAGAAAAATCTTTACCTGGTTGTGACCCCGACACACTAGCAGCAGATGGCGACGTGGTGTCGGTCGTGCTGGGAGGGCGGTGACGCCGCCTGGCACTAACTGGTTGCGCCACTGATGACTCTGATGACACCGACGCACGGGAGACGTGGGGAGAAACTGGCATGTCGTGCGATTGTGCTGGAGCAGTGGGAGCTGACACCGTAGTCGGGGGAGGAGCTGAACTATGTGGAGTTATCACCGTCTTACGACGTCTGATAAGCTCTGACATCTGCACAACTGATAAGGTCTTAGAATTAAAAACATCCCTAGGTAAAATTAATATTTATTTTTAAAAAAACCTCAAAACCTAATCAACAACAAATTCAATATTTACAAAACAAACAGAAACATGTATTCTTTATATGGCAAAAAAACATAAGCACATTTTTGAAAGCAAACAAAACAGAAACAAGTATGATATTACAAAAAACAGAAGCACATAATAAAGAAAAATGAAATTGCAGCCCAATTTTGAAAGAGTCGGTATGTGATCAAAATACAAAGCAAAATACAAAATTTGGTTAGTAGCACATAGTTTAAAGCCCCCGAAAAGTAATCAAAATACAAAAATCAGCAGCTAAAGCTCCAATCAAATCTGAAATCTAACAGCAATACACCTATAAATTCACAAATCCAACACAACAATGCAATTTCAACACCTCTAATCAAATCTAAAATCTAAAATACAAATCCAATACAAAAACAAAATTGAAACATAGGATTCCTAACCAACCATCAGACTAAGCAGCAATTTAAACACAAAATAAATATAGAAATTGAAACAGCAAAACAAATATACAATTCCAAACTTAATCCACAAATTTCAGAAACAAAAATTCACAATTGAAAATATTAATCGGGGATAGAGTTGAGAATTTTACCAAGTGGGTTTCGAGGGAGACCGGAGAGCACGCAAGTCCGGCGGTGGCGAGCGAGAAAGAGAGAGTGGGGGGCCGTCGTCTGACAGGGATGAGCGGAGACAGAGGAGGCGACAGACTGAGAGGGGACGGTGGAGAGAGGGACTCAGAGGGATGCAAGGCGAGTTTTGTTGAGAGGGACTGAGAGGGACTGAGAGGGACTGAGAGGGATGAGTCGGGATGGAGGAGACAGAGAGGGATGAGTGGGGACGGAGGAGAGACAGTGGCACAGAGGAGCGAGGGACTGTGAGGGATGAGAGGGGTCCGACGAGAGACGGACTGAGAGGGATGAGTGGGGACGGAGGAGAGAGAGCGGCTACGAGTTAGGGTTCGAATCGGAGAGAGAAGGGGCTGCGAGTTAGGGTTGGAGACAGACAGAGGTTGAAGACAGAACAAAACTGCGCGTTTTTTGCACAAAATGTTTGTGATCTTACGCGACGAATACAAAATCGGTCGCACATAGTACAATATTTTAACTTTGGGCGACGGACGAAATAATCAGCGTCGCGCAAGGTATTTTAAATTCGCGGGATAGGAACCACCAAAAATTTGAGGACTTGCGCCACGAATAAATAAATCGTCGCGCAAAATAAACCGTGAACCCTAAACCCTAAACCCTGAGAGTTTCATTGCGCGATGGAAATTTTTTGTTCGTCGCGCATTCAACTATGGCGCGACGAAATAGACATATATTCGTCGCGCAAGCTGTGTTTAAAGTTTGAAAATCTTAACAATATCAAAGCATGGAAATGTTAGTGAATATATTGTTTTAAAGGGGCTACACAATGTACGATACTAGTTTCATCGATCCAACCGTCAAACTTGTTTGTTTATACTTAGAGATCGTATACGCCAAAAATTGAAGAAAATATACATTCATAGATGATGTTACGGGACCAAAATTTTCGACGGTTATAAACTAAAAATCACGATTTAACGGTTTTTTTAAGTCCGATTTTGATAATTTTTTACGGGTGCACTCCTTTACTATATATGAATATAATGAATGAATTGGATCGTCATTTAAAAATATTTACACTAGTGCATACAACAAACTCATATGTTCTATTTAAAAAACATATACAAAAACTCTTCATTTTTTTGAATATATTCTTTTGATGTGGTGTTGCATTCTACAAAAATAGTGTCGAGGTTAGCCGCTTCGTCGCGTAAGATACCGAAGATTTTTTGCGCGACCAGACTATCGATCTCGTCGCGCAATCTTAATATTTCCCAAATAATCTCCTAATTTTGTAAATTTATCGAAAGTTTCTTGCGAGACGAATTTTGTATTCGTCGCTGAAAATTAGCGTGACGCCATACATATATCGTCGCGCCAAGGTCATTCATGTGACTTCAATTTTGCATATTTGTTATACTGTGCGACGAATATTTCCGTCCCGCCAATATTCCTCTTGCGACGCCTTGACTTTGTTCGTCGCGCAAAAGTGATTTATATTAATTCAACATATTTTTTCCAAACCAAAATCTTTGCGAGACGACTGTATCGTATTCGTCGCGCAAGGTTGATATTTTCCCACATAATCTTCAAACAGTTTATAAAATAATGAAAATAATTGTAACAAAATGCATTTTCAAATGTAATTGACTGAAATCTATATTTTTGCAAGCGACGTGATGTGTTTCACAAGTTTATGTTGTGTTTTAAAGTTGGAAATGATGTAGACTACAGATTTCCCTTAATTGTGAAACACATCACAACGCTTTTGATCTTCAAGTCTTCAACCATAACTTTTCTTCGTAGGGAAGTTGATAACCCTACAAAAAAATTCTCCTTTACCACTCCCATAATTAAAAGGGCATGAATGATGAGCTTCACTAAAATCAATGAAAAACATATGATTTAGATGGCAAAATTAAAATTAAGGCATAGGACTAATTTCTTTGCATATTTCCAACTTTGCGCGACGAATACCTCCGTCCCACAAACTATGATTGTGCGACGGCATAAAATAGTTAGTCGCGCAAGGGTCACTCCGAATCTTCATAATTCTATGTATATTTTCTTCTTTGCGCGACGAATATCTCCGTCCCGCAAAATTCCCTTGTACGACGAAAAAATATTATTCGTCGCGCAACGTGTAGCGACCGGTCGTTGACAAGTGACGAGCAGGCATTTTTGCACAGATTGGTCTGCGACCGGTCGGGTTAATAGCGACAACCGGTTGTTTTTGAACAGATTCTACGCTCAAGAGTCACTTCTATTTCTCCAATTTTTTTTGCATATTTGTTACTGCGCGACGAAGTTATCCGTCCCGCAAAGTATCCTTGTGCGACGCTATACTATTATTCGTCGCGCAAAAAGGCCAGGTTGTTTTTTTTTTTTTTTTCAATTACAGATTCTTCAGATTATGCCATTTTTTTTCTTTGCTATGATCTCGTAATGCAGAACCTGAGGCCATATAAATAAACAAGCAAGTGCATGTGATAGCTAAAGTGGCTCTTTCCTTCAAAGTAGTCTTTTTTCGTGACGTGAAACACAATCGACATAACTCATCAAAAGTATAACAAAATATATATAAATATGTGTCAAACTATAATTTGTTTCAATGGAGGAATCACTCTCACTCTTACAAAGAAAAACTTAGGCATTTTTAGGATAGGTAACTAAAAATTACATAAATGGAAGTTGAAATTTGAACATAGATACAATTGATTAAAAAAAAATATGTACGTTTGTGGATTTGAGTTACGAAGCACCACAAAATATGCCATTATCATCAAGCTTATTTTAAAAACTACCAAATTGTCAACATCAAATCCAAGGATATAACAAGTACTTATTTTCAACATTAAGCTTATTGTGATGCCTAATTTTCAACATCAACACCAAATTGGGTTCGTACTACCAAATTTTAAAACATCAAACTTATTTTGATGCCTAATCCATGGATATAACAAGTACATATATTCAAATAAGCATACTTGCCAAAATCTTTACACTAACATTATTAAATTACAAATAATTTCACATTACTATGTTTTACATGGCAAGTCGCAAATAAATTACATTATTCATCATCTGAACTATAATAATCTTCGTTATCGTCGCTATGATCACTTTGGGTCTCCCAATCCTCCTCCTCCTCCTCCTCCTCCTCCATAAGTACATCATCATCAATGTTCGGGCCCACGGTTGGATTATATCGCGGAAGAAAACCGAGGTCAATTGTAATTGACTGAATCGGTATTTCTCTTGAAGACACTCCTTCAAGCTGAAAGGGTTCTTGTATGACAGTTGTATCTAGAAGTGTTTCTGCATCATGTTCCATGGAAGATTCGAAACGTTGGTCAGCGACGTCGATGTCGTTGTCAGATGGGTCTAGTTCTGGTATAGCATACACATTCCTCTGATCCATATGCTGAACAACTTTCTACCCGCTCCCTGCTTTAGGGTCATCTAGATAGACAATCTGTTTTGCCATGTTTGCCAAAATGTAAGGGTCGTCATCATACCAAGTTCTGTTGATGTTCACGGATAGTAACCCATGATCAATTTTAACACTTCCCTGCCTATTTGGGTTCGTATCAAACCATCGACACTTAAACATGATCACTTGGTATCGGTCTTTGTAAAGCAATTGCACGACAGTTGTGAGTTTGCCATAGAAATTAATGTCCGTACTTTCGCCTCCACCCAGAGAACTTGTCATATCGTGCAGTTCCCAAAAACTTGACGCTGTTAACATGGCAACCCGAGAACAATTCAGCCCGAAGTGGGCCGAATGCCAAGTTATATAACTCTTCACTGTACGTGGGGGAATTCTCTGATTTCAACTTATTCACCTAATATTATACAAAAACATTCACATGTTAGGTTATACAAATTAAATACTACAATATATATGTGAATTACAAAACAATTATAACTTACATATTCCAAAAACCATTTTGGAAACAATTCACGGTGTTTCTTGGAATACAAATGCGATGGATATTCTCGCTTCATCATCTCTTCATGCTCCTCTAAGTATGCTATTATCTCATCACAATTGTTCAATACGAACCAATGAGCTACCTCCATGTCATTCCTGGAAAATGACTCTCCTCGTACAGGATCTCTGATCGGTTCATAATTGTATATCATTTTGTACCACCGTCATTATTGCGCTGAGGTCGATTGAAAGCCGTGTCCACATCCTTTAAATACATTCCACAGAAAGTAAGCGCCTCATATTGAACCGAAGCCTCTACAATTGATCCTTCGGGCTTCGCTCTGTTGCGTACGCTTTTTTTAAGCTCTTCGAGAAGCCTGCGGTTTATAAAACGAAAAGATGCAAATTAGCAAGTAGCAAGTATGGGATAAAGAAGCAACAACAGAAATGATGAAGATTATATACCTTTCTATTGGATACATCCAGCGATAGTTGACGGGACCAGCAAGCAATGCCTCTTCTGGTAAGTGAATCATCACGTGAATCATACTTGTGAAGAAAGCTGGAGGGAATATCATCTCAAACTTGAATAGGACTTGGACAATGTCATGGCGCAACTGATCAATGTCTGTTTTTCGTAACGTTTTTGCCGTCAGTTGGGAAAAAAATCTGGATAACAATATGATTGGCTTCACTACATCTTTCGGCAATAGGTGTCGAATCCCCACAGGAAGTAGGCGCATAAACACATGGCAGTCATGGCTCTTGAGTCCAGTAAATTTACCCCCGTCAACATTCACGCAACGTGCGATATTAGAAGCATATCCGTTAGGAAACATTACAGACGATACAAACTGTAGAAACTCTTTTCTATCATTCGGTTTCACGGAAAAAAATGCAAGATCTCTTATAGCTTTATCACTGCCCCTTTTCAGCCATAAACCCCTTCGTATGCCCATTCTTTCCAAATCAAGACAAGCTTTTATCATGTCCTTTGTCTTCTCCTTGATATCTAGAACCGTTCCTATCAATGTGTCAAACACATTTTTCTCAACATGCATAACGTCGAGATTGTGCCTCAATTTTAGTTTCGACCAATATGGAAGCTCAATAAACATAGACTTGTGCGTCCAGTTCATATGTGTAGCAGGTCTGGTCCGACTAACTGTTTTCCCAAACGGAGCAAAATCCAAACGATTAAACTGTTCCAAGATCTGATCACCGAACGATTCTCTAGGTCTTGCGCGACGCTCTTTGTTCCCGTCGAACTCTTTATCCTTTTCCCGCCATTCGTGGTCCCATGGCAACCATCTTCGATGCCCAAGGTAACACACTTTTCCAGCGTGCCAACCAGAAGTTACATCTTTCTTGCATACAAGGCATGCCATATAACCCTTTGTGCTCCACCCCGACACCATTGCATATGCGGGAAAATCATTCACAGTCCACATAACTGCCGCCCGCAAAGTGAACATCTTCCCAGTAGATTTATCGTACGTGCGCACTCCGTTTGTCCATAAATCTTTGAGCTCATCAACCAACGGCCTTAATTATGCATCGATTGACCTGCCAGGATCCTCAGTTATCAAACAGTCATCATCATGTACTCTTTTTTCATGCATTTCCAAGGCGGAAAATTATATGGGAATACGAAAATCGGCAAAGTGCTGTGGTGTTGGTTTAGAACCCCGTACGAATTGAATCCGTCAGTGGCAAGTCCCAACCTAACATTTCGGGGATCAGCAGTAAACTCGGGGAACGTTCGATCGAACTCTTTCCATGCCTCCCCATCTGCAGGATGCCGCATCACATCGTCGTCTACTCGTTTTTCCTTACGCTGCAATCTTGGCTTCATGGGCAAATAACGCATAACTTTTTGTGGAACCTTAGTCATTCTATTCTGAGACGTCTGTTTGAACCTCGACTCATTGCATATAGGGCATGTATCCAATGTTTCATACTCTTTGTAGAATAACATGCAATTGTTTTTGCAAGCGTGAATTTTTTCATAACCCAATCCAAGACCACTCAACATCTTCTGTGCATGTCTGTGGTCTTTCGGAAAACAATTGTCCGTCGGAAGTATTCTCTTGAAAACCCCCAAAAAGTAATCGAAACACAGGTTCGACATACGATACTTTATTTTTCCGTGCATTAGCTCCACAATCACCGTAAGAATGGAAAAGCTCTCGCACCCCGGATATAACTCTTGGTTGGCATTTCTTAACAGTTCTTCATACTGTTCAAACTCTGCACTATCCATTGGTGTAGGCACATCATCTTCCCCTTCCTGATTGCTGCTGGTTGATGCAAATGGAAAAGCATCATGTATAATATCCATGACTTGTTCATTAGCATCCACAATAGGTTTCACATTGTCCACTCTTGTGGCCCTTGAAGACGAACCAATGTCTAATTGTTCCCCATGATGGTTCCACCTGCTGTATGTCTCAATCATTCCATTCCTTACTAAATGAAATTGAACATTTTCAATTGTATCCCACAACATGTTGTTACACCTCCTACAAGGACATCTGATTCTAGTTGCACCCGGGTTGTGTGACTGTGCAAAGTGAATAAATTCCTCGATTCCATCCAAGCATTCGTCTGCACACTTGTTAGGGTTCTGTATCCACCTTCTGCTCATAATTCCTGGAACCACAATCACAATACAACAATTATGTTGTAATCTTAGAAAATCATAACGTCATCACAATAAAAAACAATTACCCACCCATGCGCGGTCCAACTAACCTCGAACGGGAACTAAGCTTTACAATAAAAAATGTATGAAGTTAATTTCAATTAACTTC
The DNA here is from genome assembly GCF_002207925.1 of Prunus avium. The sequence goes on from NW_018921342.1 coordinate 84,290, forward strand.
GTACATTGCCGTGCATAATTTAACAACAGAATACAAATATAATTTCACAAATTCCACTACAGCGACGCGCAAAGTCGTGCCGACATCACATCTTTGCGCGACGAACACAGTTTTTCGTCGCACAAGTCAAATTCCGTCGCGCAAAATCGACATGCTTGGCGCGCAAAGACGTGCCGACATCACACCTTTGCGCGACGAACAAATCATTTCGTCGCACATGATGTTAGTCGCGCAATAGAGAATTTCCGTCGCGCAAAAGCCCAGTTTGACACGCACGCAGCCACGATTGCCACCCTGCTTGACTAATTTGATTTTTCGTCGCGCAAAGTTGTGGCGCGAAACATCTGGAACACTGTTTGTTTTCCCGCTATTTATTGTGCGCGACGTATTGGATTTTTGGTCGCGCTAAACATCATAGGGCGACGAATATATCTTCGTCGCGCAAATCTTTGTCGCGCAAACGTTTTCATTTATAATCGTTGAATATTTTGTCCCATTTCTAGATCTCTGAATATTTGTTATTTGCGATTTTTGGGGTATACAATCTCACAGTATATACAAACACGTTTAACGGTTCGATCATTGAAATTAGTTTTGTAGAGTTGAATGAACACTTTTTAGTTTCAAAACATATGGAGGTTGATAACCCTACAAAAAGATTCGTACGGAAATTGATAACCCTGAAATTTATTCGTATGGAGGTTGATAACCATACAAAAAGATTCTCCTCTACCATTCCCATAATTAAAAGGGTATGAATGATGATCTTCACTAAAATCAATGAAAAACATATGATTTAGATGGCAAAATTAAAATTAAGGCTTAGGATTAATGGTTTTGTATATCGTACCTTGCGCGACGGATAGGTGTGTTGTCGCGCAAAGATGTCATTTGCGACGGGTTTAGTCGTCGCGCAAGAACTAAGCGCCAGAATATTTGTTTGCGGTTTTTTCCCCTTGTTTTACGCGACGGTCGTTTTTTCTGTCGCGCGAAGTTGTTCTGCGCGACGAAATTTATTCGTCGCTCTAGTTTGCGATACGCATAGGATTGTCCGTCGCGCGATGATCTTTTATGCGACGATTTGTCCTTCGTCGCGCAAACTACCGTCGCGCAAATAGAAAAACGTAGTAGTGATACAACCAATCAATGGCTTTCACTTTCTTTCCAAAAAAAAACAGCTTACTGGAAATCACATATGTGATCCTATATATCATCTTCTCAAAAAGCCAAAATTGGAATTCCCATCTCACATCATCTACCAAGTGACAGCTAATATTAATTGAGTGAAATTGCCAATAAGATCTCACATAGCATATACCAAGTCAGGATAGTCATTGTAATAAATACAATAAATTGATTTAATGAAGCAAGGACAAAATATATATTATTATGATAAATAAATTACCTTTTAAATGAATTGAGAGACATAAGCAGTCCACTCCGAACGTACTTGATTTATCTCATCTTCATTATATGTCTCCCTTCCATTAAACTAAGGAGAAAACCAAAAATAACGAACTTACTTGTAGTACATGTGTCATAATGGAAAATAGCAAGAACAAGGTAATTGAGTAATGCTAATTAGGAATACTTGTATAATTGGAATCACCAACTAATCCCTACCGTGTTGCAAAGTATGCTCCGATCGGCTATTATATCTTCATGTATTTCATGACATAATAACCACATTCCACCATGCCAGGTTGAACAGGGGCCTATATAAAGAGTTAGCTGAATTAATAATTTATGTCAGTTGCAATTTTTTTCTTTCTATAGCAATGAATTATTTGACCTTAACGGTGATCCACTTGAGATTAACTCTTTTACTTTGTTTGGTCCCTGAATGGAAGAATCGAACCCCACTAGAGAAATCATAGACCAGCATAATATCATTAGTTGATTGTATCATAATGAAAAGTATGTCAAAATTTTAATATAATAGGAAATGGCTTACTTGTCTACAACTACTCTAACATCCTCATAATATCATTCCTTAATGGGTCCAAATAATAAACAGTCATGGAAGAGAAGTCAATGACAATTAAGATCCAGTAGAACCTATGGCAAATGAATATGTACATATTAGTTGAGTTCAGTAAATTTTACATAATCAAATCTAAATTAATAAGCTTTAAAGAGTAGTCTTACTCAGGGTTATAAGGCATGATTATGAGTAGATTTTTTTTTGCCTTCGCCAGACGATCTGCTATATTTCGTGATCTCTCATCCCGCTTTCGTTGATTATTTAAATTTCCAGCCAAGGATACAATAGCAGGGTTGATAAAGCCAAACGTCTCAAGTAAACCTTCGTCCTTCATATGATCATATAATTGCCTAAACAAAGTGAAACACGTCAAAGCAGTGCAATACAACATACCTCAAAAATGTCATGTAGCATTGGCTTACCTCATGTATAAAATGATACAACTCACTGTAAGTTCAAGCATTGAAGTAAGACATGTAAGATCCTCTTTTGTAAGAAATATATAGAAATGGTAACCAAAAGTGTCATCGTCAAAATTCACTTGAAAAGTGGAATCTTTTGTGACACAACGCATTGCAAATTTCATGAAAACTTCAATGGAATCAGGATTTTTCAAGGGTCTTTTGACATTCGTAATAGGAGTTTGGATTGGTCTTATAACTTCGATCAACACCTCTTATAAACATATGATCTCTTATCCCTTTAGGAGTCTCAAACATCAAATTTCCACATACTTTGGCATGGACATTTCATGAGTTTGGGGTTACTTGCATGACTTACAGCAAACACAATAAATTGCTCAACACCATCTTCATATTCTTTTGACATTCGATCTTTTGACATCCAAGTTTTATCCATTTCAAACTAAAAAAACATTCCCTGCAATATAGGCCACTTCATTCTTTTCACCAATGGTCACACACATTACCAAGATAAGAATTAATCTTACAATGCAATATATAAATAGAAATGTATAGAAATTTTTAAATCATACTTCCTTTTCATACAAAAATAATAATAATACTTGGCTGCAATTACTGACCTAATACCAGAAAAGTATGATTAAAATTGGTAGTCAATTTCTTCCAGATCTATAGGTTTTTTTTAATAAAATCATCCTAATTAAATTAAAATAGTATATTTCTATTGCCAATAAGCACATATATATTCCTTTCTAGAAGAAAAAAGCTACTAATCTCAATTTATAGTTATAACTTATATCAAAACAACCACCCATACATTACCAAAAGACATAATATCACCAACTTAACAAAAACTAAAACACAAAAGCATTAAAAAGTTACGAAAAAACCTATAACCTATATTATATTAGCATAAGAACCTTTCCTAATCAATTTTATCATCCAACAAAGATGAATTTGCATGTTCTATTTTTTTTTTCACAGTGCCACAAGATAGTGATATCTTGAATTTCTTTTTTTTTTTTTATAAAGAAAATGATATTGATATGTTGATTAAATATAAAGAGGTGTAGTAAATTCATTGAGGGAAAATGTCGAGTAGGTGGTGGGCACTTGATAGGCTTTTCAGTACCTGCGCAAATAGGGTTAAAACTCCTACAAAACTTGCAAGAATGACAAGGTTATTGTAGTATAAATGATTCTCGCAAGGTCGTTCTCCGCAGGGATTATTAAATAACTCATAGCAACCAAATTCTAATTAATTATTGTAAAAGAGAAAGTTGAGATGTTTGATTTTAAGACCTTAACTTAAAACGAATTTAACTAATAAAAATAAGGCAATATGCAAACTTAAAGCTAATGGCAAGATAAACAGTTGTGTTTTTAGAAATCAAATTAAGAAAGCACTAGGGATCCGCCGTCACCTTAACAATCTTATATAGTTCTCCCAATTACTTATGACCTATACATGCATATTTCGAAGGTTCGGTATTCCTAATATATGCCTACTTGGACCCCCAACATAGAGCGTATATCACACATGCAATCCGTCTGTGGTATTCAGATCAAATCTAAACATACATGACTCATTAAGTTCTGTGAAACCTTTTGAAAAACCATGCAACCCTTAAGACGTGGTATTCATCCTAAGTGAACTTGCACATATTAATCACAAGAAGCCTTCGTCAATTTCAGGGACCGACCTCCGACCAAAACTGCATCAAATTACTTTTCTAAACATCCTAATGGTGATCAAGCATCAAGACACTTAGATAGTTTAACCCAGTGATGAATAATTCGAAAACCTGCATGCATATAATCCTAAGCAAATTGGACAGAAACTACATATTCTTGCTAAGGCTCGTGGCCTCACCCTAGCAAAAGAGAGTTAGTTACGCATGTTCATAATAAAAATAATCAAGTTCTTCATTAAAATAATAAAGATCGAAAACACCTTGAAGTAGAAATTCTTCACAAATCCTAGCAAAGTCGCGTTCAAAAGCCAAAAGAGAAGTTCCAAAAATTGCTGTGAAAAATAACTTAAATACCTCCTAAAAACCAGCTACCCAATCCCCACAAGGAAACTAGGTTAAAATAAAATAATACTAGGATATAAAGTCCAAATTGGATTAGGAGAATCTGCCCCCAATCTGCCCGGCCACGTTTTGGCCTCAAATCTGCTCCAAATCCGGCCCAATACAGCTCATTTTAAAGATAAAAACGTTCTGAACACTTCTCCAGTAGGCCATGAACCCATATGAGGTCATCTTGGGCTCCAAAAACGCAATAAAAGTCCAAAACGTCACTATTCCAGCACTGTTCACTGCTCATTTATTTTATTGCCAGAAAATAGCCGATTGGTAAAAAAAATCTGAAATTTTGATACAATCAAGCTAAGAGACTCACGAACGTCTTTCAACTGGAATTACTCCAAAATTCGTCCATTTGATTATGTTTTGCTCCAGAGAAAGTCAAAAGTCCTATATTGAGAATACAATTCAAAGTATCAAAATTCTTCCAAAATATTAACCAAAATATATTAAGAATGGGGCTAAATATATAATA
>NW_018921345.1:0-82572 GCF_002207925.1 Prunus avium
GGACCCTTCATCAATTAGATGTCAACAATGCTTTTTTGCATGATGACTTACATGAAGACGTCTATATGCAGCCTCCACCTGATTATATCCGTAAGGGGGAGAATCTTGTTTACAAGTTACATAAATCGCTCTATGGACTTAAGTAGGCTTTTAGGCAATGGTTTGCCAAATTTTCACTGGCCATTTTTAACACTGGTTACATTCAATCCAAAGCCGACTACTCTCTATTTTATAAACAAAGGTACCTCCTCAGTGTTTATACTAGTGTATGTCAATGATGTAATTATCACAGGTTCAGATGCAAATGAGATTTCCAAGCTTAAGAACTTCCTACATCAGCGATTCAAGCTAAAATACTTAGGCAATCTAAAATATTTCCTTGGGCTTGAGGTGTCAAGATCACGAAGAGGCACTTGTTTGAACCAACGACAATATGCTTTGGATATTATCAAAGACACAATTTTATTGGGAGCTAAACCTAATCCTTTTCCCATGGAAGAAAATCTAAAGCCCAACAATACTGATGGCAATCTACTTAATAATCTAGCCTCATACTGTCGCTTGATTGGAAGACTTATTTATCTAACTGTTACAAGACCGTGTATTCTTTTTGCAGTTAATATCCTCAGCCAATTCATGCACCAACCACATATGAAAGCTGCCACACGTTTAGTTCATTACTTAAAGGGATCACTTGGTCCAAGTATTCTGTTATCCTATCATAATAAATTAAAATTGTGAGCTTTATGTGACTCAAATTGGGCAAGTTGCCCTATGACAAGAAGGTCAACAACAGGTTATTGTGTGTTTCTCGGAACAAGTCCAATTTCATGGAAAATCAAAAAACACCCCCTTGTATTTAGGTCCTCATCAGAAGCCGAGTATATGGCAATGGCAGTAGCTACATGTGAGCTACAATGGCTACGATATCTTTTACAAGATCTTGGTATATCACATTCTTTTCCTAGTACACTTTATTGCGACAACAAGGCTGCCATATATATAGCAGCAAGTTGAAAGAGCAAGTTGAATCTTTTAGACATACATGCTCCAACTTGAGGGAGAGTATTAGAAATCAAGGCTTAATTGAAAGAAGACTTTAGATTAAAGTTAACGCTGTATAGATGTCTTACTTGGACATAAATTATTTTCCTTTTCTATGTAATTACCTTAGACATAGGATCTAGAGATTTCTTTCCTTTTGTATTCCTTAAGCTTTGTTATATATTTGTAATCTTTGTACAATGATCAATACAGAAAACATTCACCATATTTTCTTATATTTTTCTTGATCGATTTTTCTTTTTAATCTTTTTTACGGTAAAGCTCATTCTAATGCACCTCTAGTTTCTGTTTTTCTGGTTGTAACATATGATTTGAGTTGAGCTTATTTATTTTAATAAAAAAATAACTAGTTAAAAGATATAACACCAACAAGTTAAGGGCGGAACTATGTTTGGGCTGAGATGGGCTCTAGCCCAGTGCTATGTTTAGTTTAGAGTAGAGGCTTAAGGGGCTTAATTATACAAGCCAAATCTATGTAAATAAAAAATTAGCCCACCGTCTTCTCTAGAAATAAGCCTACCTCCATGTAAATTCATCAAGTATACTCCCTTCCCAACCATTGGATTGACTTTGGAGTCCTTGTTTCGAGAACCATCAAACGGACCAGACCCAGGTCTTTTGGCAGTGACACAACTATCCAAGTGATACTTTCTTGTTTTTCTGTCATATCTACGTGAAGCTTTCCAAATTTTAAAAGTGTAGGATATTAATTTAATTCAAATCTTTAAAGCTTTCCTTTTCATTCTCTCTTCTCTGAGTTCTTCATTTAATTTTGCTTTCATCATTTTTCCTCATTCTCTTTCCTCCTCCAAAAGATGGCAAGAATTAATTTGTTTCTTCACGGAAACATCAGAGCTTTCATCATTTTTCCTCATTCTCTTATCTCTTTCTTTTTCCTTCACTTCTTCACTCTCTTCTCTGTGTTCTTTGTTGTTGTTTGTTTGCTAATTAAATGACTTCCATTTTTATTTCTACTGATTTGTGTTTTTTTGGGGTGGTTTGTTGTACTTACTTTTGTTGCCCCGCCCCCGCCTACCAACAAAAAATTCTAGACATGATATTTGCAGAAATGGTCCCTCAATTATACCCATATTTACAATTTGATCACTCAATTCAATTATTAGTTGCACAGCTAAAGAAAAGGTACAAAACACTGACACCTTAATTGGCATTGGGACCACTACAAAAGGAACAAAGCACTGACACATTTGTTTGCTCTAACCCTTTCCTAATCTTATCTTTCAACTGTGATATCCCTTCAGTCCACACGAGATACATAGCTGCAAAAAATGGTAGTGACAAGCTCCAAAGGCAGTGAAGCTGTTGGCGTTGGATCCAACTATGACAGGACAAGTGAATTAAAGGCCTTCGATGACTCAAAAGCTGGAGTGAAGGGACTTGTAGATGCTGGTTTGGCTAAAGTCCCAAGAATTTTCATTCATGACCAAAAAATGATCATCAACAACGAACCAATTAGCCCCAATGAGGGCTCCGGGTTCGGCATCCCAGTCATAAGCTTAGAAGGCATCGCCAAAGATGCAGGTCAACGTGCCCAGGTCATAAACCAAGTTAGACAAGCTTCTGAGAAGTGGGGGTTTTTCCAGGTGGTCAACCATGAGATTCCAGTCCAGGATCTGGAGGAGATGATTGATGGGATAAGAAGGTTTCATGAGCAAGAGCAAGCAGTGAAGGAGGAGATTTATTCGCGCGATTATACCAAGAAGGTTTTGTATAATACCAATTTTGATCTTTATCATGCACCAGCTGCTAACTGGAGGGACACCTTGTCTTGTGTTTTGGCTCCTCAGGCTCCCAACCTTGAAGAATTACCTTCAATCTGCAGGTATTTATGCGAGGAAATTGTTCTTATGCCATGCTGCCAATTTTTTAAAATTCTCTTTTTTTAATTTGTGTTTCAAATTAACATTTTTTTTTTTTGCATTTTATACAAACGATCATTAAGTTATTCTAAATTATTCTAATTTACTTGTAAACCAATGATTTTATGTTCGAACCATAGCATTTTGTAGTGTTTAACTCTCATTCCTTTGTAGTTTATACGCTTGTATGGAAATATATATATATATATATATATATTTCTGATTTTACAACTTAATTTATAAGAGAACTCAGTTGCAATAATTAGATCATACATCCTTAACTTTCTTGACCGAGGGCTTTGTCTTGTAATTTCTTTTTCCGTATGATTATAAAAATAAAAAAAATAAAAAACTTTCTTTGAGATATTTTAACGATAGCAAATGACCAATTTGCAGGGATGTAATGGTTAATTACTCGGAGAAAGTAATGAGTTTAGGGGCCACTTTGTTTGAATTGTTGTCTGAAGTGCTTGGGCTAAAACCCAACCACCTAAAGGACTTGGGCTGTGCTGAGGGACTATTTTTTCTGGGTCATTACTACCCAGCATGTCCTGAACCAGAATTGACGATGGGCACAAGTCAACATTCTGACAGTAGCTTCCTCACAGTTCTCCTACAAGACCAAATTGGTGGCCTGCAAGTCCTCCATGAAAATCAGTGGGTGGATGTTAAACCAATTCATGGAGCTCTAGTCATTAATCTTGGAGACATGTTGCAGGCAAGTTAAATTAAACCAAATTCTAATGTGTACTTATTATGTACGTTGATAATTTCTAATGTGTTTTTTTGGTGCAGCTAATCTCAAACGACAAGTTCATAAGTGTGAATCACAGAGTCTTGGCCAAAAATGTAGGTCCAAGAATTTCTGTGGCATGTTTTTTCAGGCAGCATCTTCCACCGGAAAATTCTTCAAGACTGTATGGACCAATCAAGGAGTTGTTATCAGAAGAAAATCCTCCAATTTATCGGGAAACTACGATGAAAGATTTTGTTGCGCATTACTACACGAAAGGGCTGAACGGGGTCCCTGCACTGGAATATTTTAAGATATGAAGCTAGGCCATGGATATATATGTAGGGTCTAATTAAGTTTATGCAGCAATGAATCTATATATGCTCTTGTTAAAAAGGAATGCAATAAAGTTTTCTTATGGATCAGAATATTAGGGCACATTTGATATCCATTTTATTTTTAGTTTTTAGTTTACATTTTTTATGTAGTATAAAGGAAAATGATAGGGAGAATGGAATTGAGGATGAGATTAAGAGAAAGGATGAGAGGGGATGATGGAAGGAAGAAGTAATAAAAGTGAAAACAAAAACTTGAAATGAAAACAATTTCAAATAGATTTCAGTTTTTAAATTTTATTTTCATTTTTGTTACTCCTCCCTCTCATCTTCTCTCTCAAATTGTGGGAAGATGAGAAAATTGTGGGAAGTCTCATGTATTTGACTTCAACTAGGCTGAATATTATGCATGTTGTGAGTCTTATTAATTGTTTTATGGAGAATCCTATAGAGCTTCATCTTGCAACAGCAAAAAGAATTTTTCGCTATTTAAAAGGTACGATTGATTTTGGTGTTTTCTATAAGAAGGAAGCAAAGTTTGATCTGTTTGGTTTTACAGACAGTGACTATGCGGGAGATCAAGATGATCAAAGGAGCACTTCAGGATATGTGTTTATGACAGGTTCAGGGGCAATTGCCTGGTCATCTAAGAAGCAGCCGACTATGACTTTATCAACAACCGAAGCTGAATTTGTTGCAGCAACATCCTGTGCATGCCAAGCCATTTGGCTAAGAAGGTTAATTGAAGAACTTCATTACATACAGCAAGGTCCAACGTTAATATATTGTGATAATGTTTATGCTATTAAGCTTCATCCAGTTTTGCATGGATGAAGCAAACATATTGATGTGAGATATCATTTTCTTCGTGATCTCTACAAGGATGATGTTATTGATCTAATTTATTGTAAAAGTGAGGACCAAATTGCTAATATTTTTACCAAGCCTCTCAAGCTGCATGTGTTCGGGAAATTGAGAAATTTTTTGGGAGTTAATTCTTTGAAGGATGTTGCTAGTTGCTCCTGATGGTTGAAGAATTGAAGTTTTACCTTTAAACTGATTGATTGCAGAACATTTAATTTAAGGGAGGATGTTAAGAATATTTATTATTCTATTTATTACGTTTATGATTTGATTGGCCCGCCCTTTGGACGGTAACTACCATCATTGGTTTTGGGTAGGGGTGGGCTCAGTTTGGTTTGGTTCGGTTTTGAGGCCAAACCGTGCGCCAAACCATGAACTCCGGTTTGGAGAAAATTCAAACCGTGCGCCGAACCAATGTACCGGTTAAGCGATCATCTCGGTTAACCGGTTAGCTCGGTTTGGTTTGGTTTGGTTTGGTGAAAACCTGCTTGGAAACATGTAGACTCTAAATTCATTCAAACTCAAACATTCATTCACCATTCACATTACAACATATTCAAATTCATTCATTCAATCAATCTTTTCAATTCAAACTAAAACATATGCATCGTTCATCATTCACATCCATCCAAAGTTTCAAAGTAAACCATATGCATCATTCACCATTATATAAAAATATTGACTAAGTATGAAAAATGGGTTTTCGGAATAATCATTTTCTCAAGATAATTTTTGGCGGCTTTTATTCCTCACACATCAAATAAGAAAACTTGATTTTTTGGAATTTTAGTATGAAGTATATATTGACTTAATGAGCCATCATTTTTAGCCTAAATCGTATTTTGCACTAAAATCGATTTTTCATAATTTGATTTGGTTGGAATTTGATTTTCTAGTATTTTTATTTGAATCCAAATGGGGGGTACTTCCTTATTTACATTGTAAACTTAAGTAAATGGAGTAATATAAAAATAAATAAAAGTAAAATGACAAAGACATTTACTTAAATGTTGAAAATGGAAATAAGGTTGTATTATAATTATTTAATTACATATAATTTAACATACCTGGTTCGGTCCGGTTCATCGATGGTTTCTGAAATTGAAAACCAAATGCCAAACCGTGAAGGCCGGTTCGGTCTGATTCATGCACCGTTGGCCAAAAAAAGAAAAAAAAACCAAACCAAACCAGACCGACCGGTTTGGTTCGGCCGGTTTGGCCGGTTTTCGGTCCCATATGCCCAGCTCTAGTTTTGGGTTAATTTTCAAAAAATATTTAAGAAATACTATTAGAAATATTATTGCGGTTCGTTTCTTGCTTAACTCAGATAATGTAATGTGAAACCTACAATATAAAAAGTATTATTATTATTTTTTAAATGTCATTGTAACATTTGTAATATCTAGATTTGGCTATGATTCGATGGGAATTTGCCAACCAATAGTTTCGACAAATAGTCATCGTCTATGAGTATGACAAATAGTCATCATCAACCAATAGATTCATAATTCAAACTAGTTGCCTGCCACGTGATTGACTCTAGTATGATTTACGTGATTGACTCTAGGTTTTTACTTTTCGTTGGTTGCTGGTCTTTCTAGATTTTTCTGTAAAGCAATTATTATGAAGCTAGCTTATATGTAAGTCCTATTCTTTGTGGAACTTCACATGTTTCCTTATTTTCTACATCTGATGGCCAAACATTATTGACTTTAGTAAGTCCATTAACATAAGCTAGCATATGTAAATTTTCATATATATGATGCAATTGCAATAGCCTTCAGGCAAAGCTTCTCTTCTGCATTTAAAGCACTATAAGTTACCTGATTTAATGGTGTCCGGGAACTCAAGAAACCAAGACCGTCTTCAACAGCTAAAGGCCTTTGACGATTCTAAAGCTGGTGTCAAAGGGATAGTCGATGGTGGCATCACAAAAATCCCACCAATTTTCGTCCGGCCAACGGAAGATTCCGCAGGCGACGGCCCAAGTTCCGGCCAACCAACCCAAACCCAATTCAGTATTCCGGTTGTGGACCTCGGTGACACTGCCGGCAGGCATGATGACGTAGTTGCCAGAGTCCGGCGGGCTGCGGAGACCGTTGGGTTCTTCCAGGTTGTGAACCATGGAATACCCAAGAGAGTGTTGGAGGAGATGTTGAAGGCCGCGCGTGATTTCCACGAGCTGCCAAGGGAGGTGAAGGCTGAGTACTATAGGAGGGAGCCGGGCGTGACGGTCAAGTTTGTGAGTAACTTTGATTTGTATAAGTCAAGGTTTGCTAATTGGAGGGACAGTCTGCTTTGTGCTATGGGTCCTGATCCTATTGATCCTCAAGAATTGCCTGTGGTTTGCAGGTACATTGAATGAACATATAATTGGTGAATAAATTTGATGCCTCTACATGATTGATTCAATTGATTGTATACTAATAGTTTGTTAACATAACATGCCATATCGAGTGTGTGTCTAATAAATTAATAGTTTGACAACATATTTTTATATCGAGTGTGTGTCTAATAAATTAATAGTTTGACAACATATTTTTATATCGAGTGTGTGTCTAATAGATTAATAGTTTGATAACATATTTTTACCGAGGAATACTATATTTAGTGTTATGTATATTCTAGCTTTAAAAAGTAGTATGATTTTTAGATATGTTATAAATACGGAACATTGATTTATGATTATTTTTTTTGGTTTAATTTGCAGAGACATAACTATGGAGTACTCCGAACAAGTTGACAAACTAGGTGTGACTTTGTTTGAATTGCTATCAGAGGCACTTGGGCTCAAATCTGAGCACCTTATAGGCATGGATTGTGCAAAAGGGCCTCTTATTGCTAGCCACTACTATCCTCCATGCCCTGAGCCTGAGCTGACAATGGGAACTAGCCAACACTCAGATCCTTCTTTTCTCACCATCCTACTTCAAGACCATGTTGGGGGGCTCCAGGTTCTGTGTGAAAACCAGTGGATTGATGTTCCTCCTGTGGCTGAAGCTCTTGTAGTGAACATTGGAGATCTTTTGCAGGCAAGGCAACCACCCTAATATATTTCTCAGCTTACAAATGAATTGTGACATTGAATTTAGCATTCTATTTTGAAAATATAGTTTCTAATGCTTCTGTTTTGGTGCAGCTAATCTCAAACGACAAGTTCATAAGCGTCAACCACAGAGTCTTGGCTAAAAATGAAGGACCAAGAGTTTCTGTGGGATGTTTTTTCAGACATTTTTCACTCGAGAATTCGTCGTCAAGTAAACTTTACGAGCCAATCAAGGAGTTGACATCAGAAGAAAATCCCCCAATTTACAGACAAACCACTTTGTATGATTTTCTTATGTACTACTACAAGAAAGGCCTCAATGGGGTCTCTGCACTTGACTATTTCAAGCTCTGAATTAGGCCATGTATATATAATATATGTTTATGCAATAATTATTAATCAGTCTCTTATGTATCACAAATGTGTGCTTGAGTTGAAAGGTCTAGTACGTTTTAGTTTTCAATGTTACAAGTAATACAATACACTTTCCTCATAAATCTGAATATTAATTCATGGACTTTGGAAATTTAGCTTCTTTTTTACAAGAAATATTTGTTAATTCTAAAAATACAAATATTCAACCGAAGGAAAAAAGAAAAGAGACTAATATTTTTTGAGTACAAGTGAAAGTGATAGTCTAAATTAGAGACAGAGGGATTTCACATACAACTAAAATGCCGTGGAGATCTCATTGGCGAAAGAGACTAATATTAGGAAAACAAGAAAGGTGCTTTTCTATACATTCAATTCAACATCACCAACCAATTCCAATTGCTTCATTTAACATCATTGTGACTTTATCTTGACAGCAACATTCCAATTTTTTCAGAAAGTGAGCATAATGAGAGCAAAGACTAACGTAAAATAACTGAGGAAATGACATGATCAAATCCAATCAAAGACTAATATGTGGCACAAAATATAATAAAACACGTGTCCTTGCCTTAAAGAAAAGCCTCTGCATTTCCAACCAAGTGCTAAAAAAGTTTGCAAGATTTTATATCAGGAAAAACAGGTGCATGAAAATGATCTCCGGGTACACAGCAAACGGAGACCGTCTGCAACAGCTAAAAGCCTTTGACGAGTCCAAATCTGGTGTCAAGGGAATCGTCGACAAAGGCATCACAAAAATCCCACCAATTTTCGTTCGGCCGCCGGAATTTTCTGGCGGCGACAAACCAAGTTCCGGCCATCGAATTCGAACCCAGTTCAGTGTTCCTGTTGTGGACCTCGCCGACACAGTCGGCCGGCGTGCTGACGTGGTTGCCGGAGTTCGGCGTGCCGCAGAGACTGTTGGGTTCTTCCAGGTGGTGAACCATGGGATACCCAAGAGAGTGTTGGATGAGATGTTGGCGGCGGCGAGTGGGTTCCACGAGCTGCAGAGGGAGGTGAAGTCTGAGTACTACAGTAGGGAGCTGCTGAGGAAAGTCAAGTTTGGAAGTAACTTTGATCTGTATCAGTCAAGGTTTGCTAATTGGAGGGACAGTTTGCTTTGTGTCATGGGTCCTGAGCCTCTTGATCCTCAAGAATTGCCTCTGATTTGCAGGTATGTCCTTAAGAGTATTGGGAAAAGTTCAAATTTTGGTAAAGTAAAATGGATGGCAATTTATTCTCATCCCACTTGGTACATGTTGTTTTTTCTTTTCTTTTTTGAAAAATCTAATTTGCAGAGACATAACTATGGAGTACTCTGAAAATGTTCACAAAATGGGTGTCACATTGTTTGAATTGCTATCGGAGGCACTTGGGCTCAAACCTGACCACCTTATTGAGTTGGATTGTGCAAAGGGGCATCTTATTATTAGTCACTACTATCCACCATGCCCTGAGCCTGAACTCACAATGGGCACCAGCAAACACTCAGATCCTGACTTTCTCACCATCCTACTCCAGGACCAAATTGGTGGCCTCCAAGTTTTGTCTGAGAACCAGTGGATTGATGTTCCTCCTGTGCCTGGAGCTCTTGTAGTCAACATTGGAGATCTCTTGCAGGCAAGCCCTCTAATAATTCCTCTAACAACTATGTGAAAACCGATTTTCTTTTTCTTTCACAAAGCTATATATTGTGGAACTGTTCTAATATATGGGGAGGGAGATCGAACTTGAGTGCAGGGGCTGCACACTAATTTGGACAACTGGCCTAATCCGCGTATGGAAAATCGATATTTTTTATAGTTGTGACCAAATTCCGTGAAATGATTGTTGCGTTGTAATTATTGCAGCTTGTGTCGAATGACAGATTTAAGAGCGTAGAACATCAGGTGCTTGCAAACCATGCAGGGCCAAGAGTATCCATTGCCTGCTTTTTTACTCTGCATCTTCACCCGTCGACAAGGTTGTACGGCCCCATAAAGGAGTTGTTGTCAGAAGATTGTCCGCCTGTTTACAAAGAAACCTCACTGAAAGACTTCATTGCCTACTACGATGAGAAAGGGCTTGATGGAAACTCTGCACTAACACATTTCAAGTGCCAAAGGTAACAAACAATGAATTAGGAAACTCATGCTATATTGTTCACTCTTGGATTGATGAGTTCAGATTACTAGTAGTAGGCTACTTAGATTTGGAATAACAGTTCAATTTGTACGAATTGGATACGAATGGCCACCGTATACGGAATCCATTGAAATTAGGCACATAATGCATTGAATTTGTTGCTGTTTGCATATTTTCCTTTTATCTTTTTTTGGTGGTGTGGTTTGTAAGTACCAAATGTGGTGAAGATGTTATATAGGCTTTTACCATGTGCTTTTTGCAGAACGCACCACAAAACAAAACCAATTATATGATACCATGCATCTTTTTCAATTTAAGACACATGTGTAAATTTGGGTTTAAACAGTATACAAGACGAAGACCAAAAAAACAGAGAAGGAAACGGACAAGTTTTCAATCCGATATGTGTTTGTAGACTATATAAAATTGGAAAACAAAAACATACATGTTCAAGGTCAGGCAATAAAGAAATCACATTCACATACGAAAGAGAAAATTAGTAAAAACAATAATTCTTGCTAAGACCATGTATTAGCTAGCTCAATCCAACTATTTTTTTTATGTAAGCCATACCTCACACTCCCTCCCAAAAACAGAGCTTCTTTTTGTATTTTCAGTCCAAACCTTATTATGAGATTCTTGATAAAGTCCAGAAAAAGCTCTCTTCCTGGAAGAGTCACACTCTGTCATCTATGGCTGACAGAATTACCTTAGTGCAATATGTTACTTCAGCCATCCCTATTTACACTTTGCAAACTGCCCAATTGCCTATGTCGTTGTATAACAAGCTTGATCAGTTGAACCGGAATTTTCTTTGGGGCCATACTGATGATAAGGCCAAGGTTCACTTGGTCAATTGGAAGACGGTTTCTAAACCAAAAGCCACTGGTGGTTTGGGTCTAAAAAATGCTGTTTTGATGAATAAGGCCTTACTGGCTAAAACTGGTTGGAGGCTGCACCAAGAAGATCATTGTCTTTGGGCTCAAGTGTTGAAAGCCAAATATCTCAAGGATTGTGATATTCTTTCTACCAACGATAACCATACTTCTTGTAGCTCTAGTGCTTGGAGGGGTATCCTTTATAGTGCTCAGATTATTCCTCATGGTACCAAATGGAGGGTGGGTTCTGGTGATAATGTCAGATTTTGGACTGATAATTGGCTTAGTTGTGGGCCTTTGGACCAATATGCTACTATTGACATTTCTGAGGATATGCTGCAATTAAAGGATAGTGACTACTTTGCAGATGACACCTGGAATGTTAATTGCTTACTGGAGTGTCTGCCTACTTATATTGTGCACTA
Organism: Prunus avium; assembly: GCF_002207925.1. The sequence continues at coordinate 11,723 of NW_018921345.1, forward strand.
GATTCTTTGTGTTCATGCTGGATTTCAAGAGAGTGGGTCTGATAGATGCATCTGGAAACTCACTGCTAATGGTAAGTTTTCTGTTAAGACTGCATATGGTATTTCCTCCATTAATGATCCTTTGATGTGGTCTTGGAGCTTTATTTGGAAACTTCATGTGCCTATTAGGATTAAGACCTTTCTTTGGGTTCTTTGTCATAAGAAACTCCTTACCAATGTGCAAAGACAGAAGATGGGGTTTAGTCAAGACACTTCCTGTCTCAGTTAATTGGAAAGGATTTTTGGGAGGATGATGAGGTTCCTAATATTTCTGTGATTGATTTTGATTCTTGGCTACTTAAGAATTTAAAATCTCATGTCACCTTGCATGGTATTCCATGGCCGTTGGTCTTTGCAGTCTCTTTGGTTTGTGTGGAAATGGCGATGTAAGGTAGTCTTTGAGTAGAATTTCTCGACTCCTGCTATCTCTCTTCAAATAATCATGAATTATGCTATGGATTGGTTTACTATCTGTAATCATACTCCTGATCTTGTTGCGAAGCAGCTGGTCCATTTGCATTGGATTGCTCCCAAGTTTGGGATTTGTAAAATCAATACTGATGGTAGCAGAAAAACTGAAACTGGGTGTATCGGTGCTGGTGGTATCTTGAGAGACTCCGCTGGCAAGTGGTTAAATGGATTTTCTGTGAATCTTGGTGCTGGGACCATCCTTGAGGCTGAGTTGTGGGGTGTTTTTTGGGGTCTCAAATTGGCATGGGATACAGGTTACAGAAGTGTGGAGGTGGAATGTGATGCTAGTTCCGTGGTGGCAGAATGCTCCTATGTCTGATCATCCTCTCTTTAGTCTCATAAACTGCTGCCATCTGAAGCTTCATGATGATTGGGTTTATTCTCTTACCCATGTTTATCGCGAGCAAAATCATGCTGCTGACTTATTGGCTGCCAAGAGCTATGATTTCCCTCTTGGACCCCATGTTTTTGCCTCGGAGCCTGCCTTTCTTTGTACTGTTCTTGCTGCTGATGCTAGCAATGTGGCTAGTCCTCGTCTAATTCCTATGTAATTTTTGTTTCTTTTTTGGGCTCTAGCCCTCCTTAGCACCAAAAAAAAGAAGTACAACAAAATGGTCGCACTCAAACAAACAAAGACTTCAAGAACTAAAGTCCCCCTTATTATTATTATTATTTTTTATGATAAATACTACGAGGTGTCTCTACATCCCAAAGATAGGATTAATCTCAGTTCGGGATTCGGTTTGCCTTTGGCCACCAAGTGCTTCTAATGAATTTCGAACCCCTGTCATTGAGGCATCAGGTAGTTTTCCAGCTGGAGATGACAGTTTACCAACCGCACCGCTGTGTATAGTTCCCCCTATTTCTTTTGATGATGAATAAAGTCTTCATACTGTCGAGGTTTTCTATAAATAAATAAAAAAGGCTGGTGTCAAAAGGATCCGGACAAAGGCATCACCACCAATCATTATTGAATAGTATATTGTAAACTGCCGACCAAAACACATTATTGGATTTGAGTAATATTTAATAAAAGCATGCAAACATTTCCTAATGAAGCCTTAACCAAAGTTTCATTTTGATTTCAAAATCAAGTACAAGAACATGGTGTCCCCGAATTCAACAAACCAAGCCCGTCTCCAACAGCTAAAGGACTTTGACGAATCAAAAGCTGGTGTCAAAGGGATCGTTGACAAAGGCATCACAAAAATCCCATCAATTTTTGTCCGGTCACCGGAATATTCCGCCGCCGGCGACCCAAGTTCCAGCCAACCAACCCGAACCCAGTTCAGTATCCCTATCGTGGATCTCGCTAACACTACCGGCCTGCATGATGACGTGGTCGCTGGAGTCCGGCAGGCAGCTGAGACTGTCGGGTTCTTCCAGGTGATGAACCATGGGATACCCAAGAGAGTGTTGGAGGAGATGTTGGCGGCGGCGCGTGGGTTTCACGAGCTGCTGACGGAGGTGAAGGCTGAGTACTATAGTAGGGAGCAGATGAGGAAGGTCAAGTTCAGGAGTAACTTTGATTTGTATCAGACAAAGTTTGCTAGTTGAAGGGACAGTTTGTTTTGTGTCATGGGTCCTGAACCTCTTGATCCTCAAGAATTGCCTGACGTTTGCAGGTATATATGATTCTTCATAATCCTGTAGTTTTTTTCTTTCCTCTTTTGGTAATTTATAGAATCCTATAGGCTGCATATCTCAGTAATGTACTATGTGTAATGCTAAGATAACGAAACATTTTTGTTGTTCTGACATGATATGTTGTTAAATTAACAGTTTTTATAACGTAAGTAACGTGTGTATATAGAGAATGGTTTGTGGACCAAACTCTCTAACTTGTACAAGTAATTATGGTTTTCATACATATGTTAAGAAGCGGAGCATTGATTTGTGGAAAGTTGAAATTTGGATCTAGTTAAATGTGTGACAAATGATTCTCAATCCAGTTGGTGCATGGTTTTTTCTTGTCTCTCTGTTGATCTAATATGCAGAGACGCAACCATGGAGTACTCAGACCATGTTCACAAATTAGGTGTCACATTGTTTGAATTGCTATCTGAGGCACTTGGGCTGAAATCGGACCACCTTTTAGGCTTGGATTGTGCAAAGGGGCATGTAATTCTTAGCCACTACTATCCGCCATGCCCCGAGCCTGAACTGACTATGGGAACTACCACACTCAGATCCTTCTTTTCTCACCATACTACTTCAGGACCAAATTGGTGGCCTCCAGGTTCTGTATGAAAACCAGTGGGTTGATGTTCCTCCTGTTCCTGGAGCTCTAGTTGTGAACATTGGAGATCTCTTGCAGGCAAGCCCCTTTCTGTGTTTCAGCATGGTTCTTTACTAATGATCCTCTAATTGCTCTGATGTGTATAGTATAGTATTTGTTTTTTTTTTTTCCAGCTATTTCAGGAAATTCTGTCTTCTATAAGATTGTTCTGTTGTGTCCTTTTTACTTTGTGTTGATAAATTGTTCTATTTAATGTTCTTGCAGCTTGTATCCAATGACAGGTTTAAGAGTGTGGAGCATCAAGTGCTTGCTAACCATGCAGGACCAAGAGTATCTGTTGCTTGTTTTTTCACCCTGAATCTTTACCCAGCAACAAGGTTGTACGGCCCCATAAAGGAATTGTTGTCCGAAGATCATCCGCCTCTATACCGGGAAACCTCACTGCAAAACTTCAGTGCTCACTACGACGGAAAAGGGCTTGATGGGAACTCTGCACTAACACGTTTCAAGTGGCAGAGGCAACAATGAAATAAGTCACTTGTGCTGTAGATTAGTGGCTGTGAACATATGTTAAGAGTTCCTTCAAGTGGCAAAGGTCACAATGAAATAAGGCACCTATACCATATGCCTAAACTTTGCATTATGTTACAAACAAACCACTTATGTTTGATAATGCAATGCCCCAATTGATGCTTGTAGTTTGTAAAGGCTGAAGCAGATTTGCTTGCACAAATGGATCACCATTTTAATCTTTTGCACAATTTTGCTCACTAAAGTCTGTGGCACTCTCTCTCTATCTCTTTCTCTCGCATCTTCTTCTTCATCTGTAAAACACCCCTTTTCTGCAACCCCTTTTTGGTTCCAGGGGCTTCCCTGGAACTAACCCCTTCGGCTAATAAACTGGGCGTGTCTCTAACCCGTCAAGTTGTAGAGAGGTTTCCCCCCCAGTTTTTGCTGGGCTTTTGACTTTCTTGCAGTTGAAGCATCTGGTGGGATCTACTATCTTATGGTGGTGTGGGATCGTGTGTGGTGCTAGAGATGCTATGACTTTTATCTAAAGGTCAAGGTGGAATTTGAGTGGTAAATGCTCTTTCACTTTATGGTGTTTTCAGATCCAAAAATGGATGAGAGTTGGTTCTCTGACATGATCTCTCAGTACTGCCACTGGTTGCAGAGTTCCTATTGATCCTGTCATCTTCCTCTCTGAGTAAGCTTGGTTTAAAATGTCAGTGGAGTTTTGCTCACTGTTCTTGCTTAAAATGTATTGTCTTGCTTAATTGTTTGGTTTATTGTTTGCAAGAACCCTCCTCTAGGGCAGTGTTCTTCATGTATATTTTGTAATTGCCTCTATTATGAATGGATCTGGTTATTTCTCAACAAAAAATAATAATAATTTGAACCATTCAAATGATTTAAATATCATCCCAGACGTAAGCCATGAGATAATCGAACGTGCTTTCGTTGACTGCCGATAGATTTGCTTCACCTTTTTTCTCAAGATTACGTAGTTTTTCCTTTCCTTCAAATCTTAAGCAAACCATTTTGACCAGACTAGAATATTGTTATTAGTATATTTGACCATCTTCAGATCCAGCATTTGCACACCATCGCAATCTTTTCGTATAGACTACATTACAAGACAGGGAAAAGAGAAAGGAAAATGACAAGTTTACCTTCTTTATTGGTTGGTTGCCTCATTAAGAGAAAAAAACCTTACTTGTAACGGAATAGTAAAATAGTATTATTTCCGAGAGTTTCTCCCGTTATAGGTAAGTTTTTTTGCCATTAAAGAGAGATAGAGAGCAGAGAGGTTGGTGGATTGTGTAGTTGGATGTAAATCCCAAACACAAAAACACAAAAAATTTTAAACAAATCAGACTTTGTGGGCCAAATTGCATTAGCAATTGGCCTAACTTAAGCCACCTCAACAGAGATGAAAGTACGACCATATTTTGTAACTTAATCTGAAAGATCAACGCTTTATCAAGTTTTCTTGTATCGAGCAGATAATGGATACCTCAGTTCTTGGCCACAGAACATCATCACATGATGAAAACCAGTCTAAATACGACCGAGCCAAAGAGCTAAAAGCTTTTGATGACACAAAGGCTGGTGTGAAAGGCCTAGTTGATGCAGGCACGCTTCATGTACCCAAGATATTCATAGGGCCACCCAATGAGCTCATCACTCACTTTCCCACATGTCACCAACCCAACCTGCAAGTTCCTGTCATTGATCTCCAAGGCATCAACGGTGATCTCCAAAAGCAGATTGTAGATGAAGTTAGGGCCGCGTCCAAAACATGGGGCTTTTTCCAAGTGGTCAACCATGAAGTCCCATTGACTGTGCTGGAAAATATGATCCAAGGAGTGCACAAGTTTCATGAGCAAGATCTCGATGTGAAGAAAGAGTTCTATACCCGTGATCTAGAAAGAACCGTCAGATTCAATAGCAACTTTGATCTCTACCAATCAAGAGCAGTTAATTGGAGGGATACTCTGGCTTTTGCAAGTGCTGCTGTTGATCAGGACCCCAAACAACTCCCTTCGGTTTGTAGGTATTTGCTCAAAATCCCTTTCAATTTCATTGCTTGTGTTCTCGATTGCTGTTGTATTATTTTTTGGTGGTCTAATTTAAACAGATTAACTTGGTGATTTTAACTGATTGGCTTGTCTCCCAATAATTAAAAATTGCTCCTTCTGGGAACTGTGTTCATATGTGTTCTCACATCACAAATATATTCTACTAATTAAATTGTAATGTTTCCTTTGAGTCAATGGGGTCTAGTCAAGTGGAAATTAAAGTGCCTTGGTTTGCAGATCAGTGGTCTCAGGTTCGAACCCTATGGCACCTTAGTAGGGTGTGTTTGAGAAACTCCCCTCTCCTTGTAGTTTAGACTATCGCTTGTATTAAAAATAAAATATAAAAACCCAACTTTTCAGCTTCTTTTTACACATTTGTTCACTCCAAATTGCAGAGATGCAGTAATTGAATACACAAAGCATGTCAAAAGTTTGGGAGACCAACTCTTTGGATTGTTATCAGAGGCTCTTGGTCTCAAGCCTGACCACCTAAGGGAATTAGAATGTGCTAAAGATTATACCCTTGTGTGCCACTACTATCCAGCATGCCCAGAACCAGAACTTACACTGGGAAGTAGCAAGCACTCAGATCCTTCTTTCCTCACAATTCTTCTTCAAGACCAAATTGGTGGCCTCCAAGTTCTTCATGACAATCAATGGGTTAATGTTCACCCTATTTCAGGTGGCTTAGTAGTAAATATTGCTGACTTCCTTCAGGTTTGTTACCAATGCCAAGCTCATTTTCATTTTTTCTGCAATTCACCAATTTTTTTCTAAGGCTTCCTAAATTTGTCCAGGCTATATCTAATGACAAGCTTCAGAGTGTTCAACATAGAGTGCTTGCAAACCGGGCCGGTCCAAGAGTTTCCATAGCTTGCTTTTTCACAGGAGAGAAAACTGGAGCACTTGCCAAGTCCTATGGTCCAATCAAAGAGCTTATATCAGAAGAGAACCCTCCTCTGTATAGACATTTCTTGATAAGTGAATATTATGCCAAGTTCTTTTCTCAGGGGCTTGATGAGAAGTCTGGTCTTGACCATTTCAGGCTTTGAAGCCAACAATTTCAACTGGTTGACACTTTCAAGATGTAATAGCTATGGCTGAATTATGTTGTCTGATTACCACATTGTGAAGTTTCATGTACAACAAACAGTGATTGCTTTGTTAAAATAATTTCTGCCTAACTTCATTTCTTTTCCTTTTGTTAAAGTCTACAGCAGCTACAGATCCTCCTACATTGCAAAAATTAAAGCTGTCACTTTTGTGGATTTCAGTGCTTGGTTTCTTTCTGGTCTATGACAAATTTATTTTTCAGCTCATTGTCGTGTGGACAAGGAAATAATAATGACAACGGCCTCCAACTACCTAATTTCTTGTACGCCTAAATGATAGGATCACATCTGTATAAATTGCAATATCACACTAATGAAAACTCATTCTGCCAGAACTATTCTTTCATTCATATCCTACCTTATTTTACACTTTTATCTAAAGGTCAAGGTGGAATTTGAGTGGTAAATGCTCTTTCACTTTATGGTGTTTTCAGATCCAAAAATGGATGAGAGTTGGTTCTCTGACATGATCTCTCAGTACTGGTTGCAGAGTTCCTATTGATCCTGTCATCTTCCTCTTTGAGTAAGCTTGGTTTAAAATGTCAGTGGAGTTTTGCTCACTGTTCTTGCTTAAAATGTGTTGTCTTGCTTAATTGTTTGGTTTATTGTTTGCAAGAACCCTCCTCTAGGGCAGTGTTCTTCATGTATATTTTGTAATTGCCTCTATTATGAATGGATCTGGTTATTTCTCAACCAAAAAAATAATAATTTGAACCATTCAAATGATTTAAATATCATCCCAGACGTAAGCCATAGATAATCGAACATGCTTCCATTAACTGCCGATAGATTTGCTTCACCTTTTTTCTCAAGATTACGTAGTTTTTCCTTTCCTTCAAATCTTAAGAAAACCATTTTGACCAGACTAGAATATTGTTATTAGTATATTTGACCATCTTCAGATCCAGCATTTGCACACCATCGCAATCTTTTCGTATAGACTACATTACAAGACAGGGAAAAGAGAAAGGAAAATGACAAGTTTACAGATACCTTCTTTATTTGTTGGTTGCCTCATTAAGAGTAAAAAACCTTAGTAAAATAGTACTATTTCCGAGAGTTTCTCCCCATCAAAGAGAGGTAGAGAGCAGAGAGGTTGGTGGGTTGTGTAGTTGGTTGTAAATCCCAAAGAAAAAAACACAAAAAATTAAATAAATAAAAAAATCAGACTTTGTGGGCCAAATTGCATTAGCAATTGGCCTAACTTAAGCCACCTCAACAGAGGTGAAAGTACGACCATATTTTGTAACTTAAATCTGAAAGATCAACACTTTATCAAGTTTTCTTGTATTGAGCAGGTCATGGATACCTCAGTTCTTGGCCACAGAACATCATCACATGATGAAAACCAGTCTAAATACGACCGAGCCAAAGAGCTAAAAGCTTTTGATGACACAAAGGCTGGTGTGAAAGGTCTAGTTGATGCCGGCACACTTCATGTACCCAAGATATTCATAAGGCCAGCCAATGAGCTCATCACTGACTTCCCCACATGTCACCAACCCAACCTGCAAGTTCCTGTCATTGATCTCCAAGGCATCAACGGTGATCTCCACAAGCAGATTGTAGATGAAGTTAGGGCCGCGTCCAAAACATGGGGCTTTTTCCAAGTGGTCAACCATGAAGTCCCATTGACTGTGTTGGAAAATATGATCCAAGGAGTGCTCAAGTTTCATGAGCAAGATCTTGATGTGAAGAAAGAGTTCTATTCCCGCGATCGAGAAATAACTGTCAGATTCAATAGCAACTTTGATCTGTACAAATCAAGAGCAGCTAATTGGAGGGACACTCTGGCTTTTGCAAGTGCTGTTGTTGATCAGGACCCCAAACAACTCCCTTCAGTTTGTAGGTATTTGCTCAGAAACCCTTTCAATTTCATTACTTGTGTTCTTGATTTTGTTTTATTATTTTTTATGTTATTGGTGGTCTAATTTAGACTGATTAACTTGGTGATTTTTACTGATTGGCTTGTCCCCCAATAATTAAAAATTGCTCCTTCTGGGAACTGTGTTCATATGTGGTCTCACATCACAAATGTATTCTACTAATTCAACTGTAATGTTTCTTTGGAGCCAATGGGTCTAGCCCAGTAGAGACCCATTGAAAATTAAAGGATATTGGCTTGCAGATGAGTGGCTTCATGTTCAAACCCATACTGGCACCTTAGTAGGGCGTGTTTGAGAAACTTCCATCCCCTTATATTTTAGATTATCGCTTGTATTAAAAAAAAGAAACCCCAACTTTTCAGATACTTTTTACACATTTGTTCACTCCAAAATGCAGAGATGCGGTAATTGAATACACAAAGCATGTCAAAAGTTTGGGAGACCAACTCTTTGGATTGTTATCAGAGGCTCTTGGTCTCAAGCCTGACCACCTAAGGGAATTAGAATGTGCTAAAGATTATGCCTTTGTGTGCCACTACTATCCAGCATGCCCGGAACCAGAACTTACACTGGGAAGTAGCAAGCACTCAGATCCTTCCTTCCTCACAATTCTTCTTCAAGACCAAATTGGTGGCCTCCAAGTACTTCATGACAATCAATGGGTTAATGTTAACCCTATTTCAGGTGGCTTAGTAGTAAATATTGCTGACTTTCTTCAGGTTTGTTTACCCAATGCCAAGCACATTTTCATTTTTTCTGCTATTCACCAATTTTTCTAAGGCTTCCCAAATTTGTCCAGGCTATATCTAATGACAAGCTTCAGAGTGTTCAACATAGAGTGCTTGCAAACCGGGCCGGTCCAAGAGTTTCCATAGCTTGCTTTTTCACAGGAGAGAAAACTGGAGCACTTGCCAAGTCCTATGGTCCAATCAAAGAGCTTATATCAGAAGAGAACCTTCCTCTGTATAGACATTTCTTGATAAGTGAATATTATGGCAAGTTCTTTTCTCAGGGGCTTGATGAGAAGTCTGGTCTTGACCATTTCAGGCTTTGAAAGCAACAATTTCCACTGGTTGACACTTTCAAGATGTAATAGCTATGGCTGAATTATGTTGTCTGATTACCACACTGTGAAGTTTCATGTACAACAAACAGTGATTGCTTTGTTAAAATAATTTCTGCCTAACTTCATTTCTTTTCCTTTTGTTAAAGTCTACAGCAGCTACAGATCCTCCTCCATTGCAAAAATTAAAGCTGTCACTTTTGTGGATTTTAGTGCTTGGTTTCTTTCTGGTCTTAGGAGTATGACAAATTTATTTTTCAGCTCATTGTCGTGCGGACAAGGAAATAATGACAACGGCCTCTAACTTCAGCTCGAACTAGACTCTTGGCTTTACCAAAAAAAGAAAAAGAATAACCTAATTTCTTTAGCACAATTTTTCAGCTCATTTATACTCTAATCTAAATAAGGAAATAATGGCAACTATTTGTTCAATCTTAGTTAATGCAATCAGTAGTCTAAACTACAAGGGAATGGGGATTATCAACAAACACTACCAAAATGTCATGGGAGTTTGAACTTAAGACCACTAATGTACAAGTCAAGGAAATTCCATTTTTCACTGGACTAGACCCCATTGACCTTTATTAACAAAAAAAGTATTGCAACATTGAGGATTTCTCCATATACTATGTAACCATTTTCCTCCATAATACAATTCTCCCTTAGTATTTATGCAACTCATGTCAAATTATAAGCTTCAAAGTGTTAAACTGAGAATTCCTCTAGCATGTGTCTTCAATGGATGTCACCATCCAGAGCTCCATATAACGGTCCAATCAAGGAACTTGTATAAATTCAAACTTCATCAAAATTTGTCCTTTTCACAGTTTGAAAAATGCTACTTTCATTCAACCAATATCAACTATTATTTCACCAAATAATGTTCACTGATTCTTTTTCTTTTTTTTTTCTTTCTTTCTAATCACGGATAAATATATGTATCCCTATATAACCGAAAACGACTAAAGATAGGTATTTTAAGGTCCGATAGAACTCCAAAATGTTAAACCCCCAACGTTAGCCGAAGCCAAATAGGCCCATGTTACTAGAGGGACAGGCTTGGGCCTAACTCTTGTGACCAGGTCCCATCGCGACCCGATCCATCATTTTTGACACAAGCAATATTGAGGAGGAGGATTTGAATATAAGATCTCTAAAGCATAAGTAATTGCTCTTAACTACTTGAATTACAAACCCCTTCGAGCACTTCCAGCAGTAAGGGTTGCCCAAGCAAAAGGTCCCCTGGCTTCCCAAAACCCATCTCAGCGATGCAAAATTGTCAGGGCAGATGTGGCCCATACCCAAGCCTGGGCAAGCCCAAAGGCGAGACTTGTCTGGGCTGCTGTTTAGGCAAGCTGATCTCATGCTGATGTCACATGATGTCAGCATCCAAATTAAATACCAAAAAATTTGAGAAAAAAAAAAAAAGAGAAGAAGGAAAAATACCAAAAATTCCAAAAAAAAATTTATATACATACGTAGCCATATTCTTCACTTCCCACGCCAAAACTCTATACAAATTTCTCTCCTCATATCTCATATGAATAGTGATTGCCCTTGAGTTGCCATGGCGATGGGTGAGAATGCATCAAAAAAATTACTATGACAGTCACTATTTACATGAACAGTAATTGCTCTTGCCTCCCTTTGCCTTTTACCATAACAAATGGGTAGAAGTGCTCTTACAACTTTTACAATCTGTTGACGTAAATAAATTTCTTGAGAGAGAGAAAAAATGATAATATCCAAATAGGCTGGAACGCCAAGGATGTTAAATTGTTAATAATACGCAGGTCCAATTGCTCTCCAGGTCCTATGTTGCACGGACACGGACACGGGGACACGGAAACGCGACACGGCGACACGGCGACACGAAAAATCTCAAAAAACTAGGACACGGATACGGCTAGGACACGGCAATTAAAATAATAATAAATCCGAATATACTTACTAGTTATATATATTTTTAAAAATAATTGACCAATTACTCAATACTTTAATGTCACAAGTTATATACTATTTTTAAAAATAGTCCAGCCAAAATGATGTGCTCTGCTATGAAGGAACAAAGAAACAAAAAATCAAACAGCAGTTCATAATAAAACTGAGAAAAAAATTTAAAAAATAAATCAGAGCCTCACCTCCTTCACTAGCAGTTCGTAGAGAAGAAAATAAGAGATAGAGGGAGAGAAGGAGAAAATCACGAAGAAGAGATAGAGGGAGAGAAATAGAGAATAAGAGATAGAGATAGAGGGGGAGAGAGGCCAGCACACGAAGAATAGATTAGAACTTTAGAAGATGCGGCTTCTCTTCTCCTGCTGGCTGTAGAAAGACAGGTTTAGCCCACTTTTCAATTTACATTTTTAGCCCATTTAAAAAAATTGTTTCAAATATGTCCACATATGTTTCAATAATTATGTTTGGACCCACATTTTTATTTTAAATTTTCAAATGGGTCCCTGCCGTGTCTTTGACTTCCATTGAGTGGGTCTGAACTCGGAGCTGGGTCATACTCATTTTATTTGCTCTGCTGATCCGTTGACTGATTGGAGATTCGACGGGTTGGGTCGAATAGTCCGACGGCATCATGCGGGGATTAAACATACGCGCCTAGTGGCGCGTAGGGAGGAAGAAAACAGTTCGATTATTCATTTCATGTTATGGGTGAAGCATGCCAGATTTGCCCACGCTATTTGACTGTAGGCATATTGGTTGAGAGAGAAAGAGAGCTTTAGAATCCCAGTTTTGGTTTGGCTGATATTATCTTGATTAATTAAGCTTAGCAACTCTCTCTCTCTCTCTCTCCCTTGTAAATTGCAGTCCAAGTTCTCTTCTTTTCACAATAATCAAACTTCCCAGTTGTATACCAAGTCTTTTCTGGGTTAACTGATTTTTGGGTTCTCTGTGTACTTTTATTCTGAAAGCAATAGTGGGTTGGTGAGGTTTGTGATTTTTAGTTTGTGGGTGATGTGGTTTGCGTTTCAATGTTAAGGAAAGATGGGTGCTTTCTCTGACCCATTAAGAATCTGATACTTTTTTTGGGTTTGGAGAGAACAAGGAAATGAAGGATTTTCCTGGGACACCTGGGACTTTGACAGGGCTTCTTCTCAGGATTTCCCAATGCGTCTTTGCTGCTGGGTCTATTGCTTCCATGGCTACCACTGCCAGCTTCTTCAATTTCACAGCTTTCTGGTATTGCTTTCCTTTCCCAACTCACTGATTTGTTTCCAATATTTTGATTACAGAAGGAAGAATAGATGGGATTGAAACACTTTTGATTCTTGAAATTTTCCTAAATAAAATGTAAGCAGAAGGAATTTAGAAGTTCCTCTGCATCACTAGAGAACCAAAACTTGAATGCAAATTAGAATTAGATGTACCAAATGTTCTGGGCAGTGTTCTTCTTTGGCCTTGTTTTGTTTATTATCAGCTCAATTTTGTGTAACTTGATTCTGTAGGCTTATGGGGCAGATTTCAGCATCTCTTGATGCATCACATGCCATTCCTGTCCCGAAAAAAAATTGTAATATTTGTTTAAGGCAATGCTCATTTTGCAGCTACCTGATTGCTTCAATGGGTCTGCAAGTCATCTGGAGTTTAGTGCTGGCATTGCTAGATGCATATTCCTTAGTGAAAAAGAAGGTCCTCCACAACCCTGTATTGGTTAGCCTCTTTGTAGTTGGAGACTGGGTCAGACTCTACAAATCCTTGACTTCCTTAGATGAAAATCTTGTGTGTCCATATAGTGCTTGTCATTTAACAGCTTACTCTTTTCCTTTTCCAACAGGTTACAGCAACACTGTCTCTTGCAGCAGCTTCTGCTTCAGCTGGCATAACTGTGTTGTACTTTAGTGACTTGAGCCACTGCAATTTTGGAGAGGAATGCCAAAAATACCAGATGGCAGTTGCATTGGCGTACCTGAGTTGGGTAACAATTGCAATTTCTTCTCTAATTATGCTCTGGCTATTGGCAACATGTTAGACGACTTGTTTGTATAGGCCATAGGATTTGTTTCATCTCATTGTAGCCCTTCTCTGTCATTTATATTTCTTTTTTTTTTCTTCAGAACAGAAACAAGAAATTGCAGTGTTAATAGAAAAGGAAACAAACTGGATATAACATAGCAGTACAATATTAAAAACTTACTCTCATTATGTTGTCTTTCCACTGGAAGAAGTGGGATTAGAGTTGGGAAACAGTTGTATCAAACTGGAATTATAAAATGGATATACATTTACTTGTAAAGTTGAAGGATTAGCAAAAGAAATTACTACTTTTTCTGACGAATTTGTCCAAATTGATGATGATGTAAATTGGTTAGTGGCTAAAAGATCCTCATGAGTTTGTAATATTATTGAGGAGAAAGGCAGAGAGTGTATGCTTTTTTCCTTCCAGTTTTCCACTATGAGTTAGCTAACAATGATTTTGCATACAATCTGTATTGTTGGTGCGGCATCTTGCCACTACACCTTCATTTTCTTTTCTAATACAAAAACAATAGCTTGCATGCTTCCAGTGAACATTATTCTAAATCAGAGGGATGGGGTTCTTTTTCTTTCAAAATAACAACTTGCAACAGTGAGCAAATTGCCATCTAAGTTCAGTGGTCCTCACACCTCATGTGTCTACTTGATGCATTTTGTTCGAATCCCACTGGAAGTATGCTATTTTATACAAAAAGCTACAGGAACCCATGGCTTGCTGGAAACTGTCGTTTTATTATATCAGTTTTATTAAAGAAGTGTGCTTTAATCTTGCTTATGTTTGAGCAAGACACTTGCTTTGTGTCATTCGTATTTGTAATATTTTGGTAGGTATGTGTGTTTGTGGAATGTGGTGTTGGCATAGGTCTGCAGCAAATTAAACCTTCTGTGTCTTTCAAAGCAGTCTTCTTTGAAATTGATGGACCATCATATTGTGGGATAAGTGGCAGCAAGCAAGGCTGCAAGAGAAGTGTGTCTGTCTACCAACAAAAGTAAGTGGAAGCAGACAATGTTGGGTTAGTGGTTAGTGAGGGCCCACTGGCAGGTGAAAGTCAGAGAATCCCAATAACCTATCAGGCACTACTTTAGACACATTTTCATCACTTATCATAACCCATTTGTCTCTCTAAAACTAAATTTAGAAGAAAAACACTAGAGTGCAACTAAAAAAAACTTATGTGAAAATAGGGATAACATTATTTTGTTATTCCCAACCAATCAAAGATTGTCATGTTGGAAAGTTATTAAGGGTGGCATACTGCAATTGGCCGGTGATAGTAAAATAGTGTTATCTCAATTTTACACAAGTGTTTCTCATGTGGAACGGGAATAGCACTGTTTTACTATTCTCGACCAATTAGGGTATGTCATATGTGATAATATTTCCACTTGTCATACCATGATTGGCCGGAAATAGCCCTGTTTCACACAAGTTCTTCCGAATTTAGAGAGGCTCTAATAATCATGACCTGTACAACTCCTTAACAAAATGATTCCCACATGGGAAAGTATTTTGAAAATCTGAAAGATGAATGTTTGAAGTGATGTCTCTTTCCAGTGTGGTCCTGGAAAATAGTGAATAGGAAGTTGTGTCTTTGATACCAGATCCATATATTGAGGGTTGGGTTGAGCTCAGCAGAAGCTAATTCTTTCAAGGTGTGGTGGTGGAAGTTTGCTTTATGAAAAGCCTTCCTTAGACATCTGATTTTTCTGATTGCAGTTTTATAAGTATAGCACACGATGTTTTTTTCTTCTGATTTTTCTGATTTTTGGAATGGTTCCCTAATAATATCATTAATGCAAAAGTCATATTCCAAATGGATGTAATGACATAAACGATTCTTATATTCAGAATGTAGAACAAACTCCATAAGCAGACAATTTGCTTCCTTTCATGGCAATGGACCAGCACATAATAACTTCTTAAAAAATCCATAAAAGTATGTTCTAGTTAGAATTCCCATATAATCTTCAATCAGGGTATCAGAATTTTGGATTAATTGATCAGGGCCATGCATGGTATCTTCTACTATTCCACTATCTATTATATAAAATGAAGTCAGGAAATTGTTAGCACATCAGAGGAACTTAATCAAGAACCTGATACTGTCAACATGAAACAAGAGCCAAGACTCAAACTATTCCACCATCCTCTATATGAACACTTGCATGATGTGCTCGTCCAGCTTTGTCAAGAATTGAAATAGGAGAAGGAAGAAAGGGCACCAACCAGAGGAGGTTATGGCACAGGAAGCATGTAATGATCTTGGGGGAATTTACAAGAAGTTCAAGCCACACCTCCTCATGGTTTTAGCTCAGATGGGCTATACATTTCTGTATTTTATCACAGAAGCTTCCTTCAATCATGGGATGAACCCTCATGTCTACATAACTTATCGACATATTGTGGCCGGTGTTGTGATGTTCCCTTTTGCCTATGTTCTTGAAAGGTATAATAGGGCAACATTCTTTTGTCAAACATCTGGCATGTTATGTTATATTAAATCTACCACCATACGTTAAACTGTGTTTCCATTCAATCAATTATCTAGCAAGATCAACAGTCTAGAAACATAACATGTCAGACGATCTGGTAAGAGAATATTTTTCTATGCATAACTTTTAACATTTCTACATGCATTTTTTCATTTAAGTTATGCGTTTAACTATTAATCTTTGATTCTCCTCCTGCAGAAAAGACAGACCAAAGCTCACATTAGCTCTTTTCTTGGAACTCTTTGTTCTTTCACTTCTGGGGTAAGGACATACAGAACCCATATATGTTTCTGGATAAAGGCAAAAATAAAGAGCCAGCTAATTCAACGTCTTTGTCAATGGTTGCAGGGTGGGTTTGACTTTAAACATGTACTTTGCAAGCTTAAGATATACCTCTCCTACCTTCCTTGCATCAATGGTCAACACCATAGCTTCCGTAACTTTTGTAATTGCGATTGTACTCAGGTTAGTGAACCTCTTAATTAATCCAGAAATCCAAAGCATCAAGTCATGTTTTACCCTTGATAAATTACCTTTGAATTCAGGTTGGAGGTTCTTAATCTTCGAAATCCTCGTGGGTTAGCGAAAGTTTTGGGAACCCTTGTCTCCTTAGCTGGTGTAATGACCATGACATTGTACAAGGGGCCTATTGTGAGAAATTTATGGCATCCATTAATCCATGTTGAAGGAAAATCCTCCATCCATGAGAACTGGTTGAAGGGTTCAATTCTTACTGTTGCAAGCTGCATAACATGGTCTATCTGGTACATTATGCAGGTTTTAGCCCCTACTCAAACCTATATTGTACATTGTGAAACATACACAACTATTACATATATGTGACACTAAAGATGGAATTTCTGATAATTCATAAGGTGATCTTGAAATAATTTTCTGATAAAAAAATGTAGGCAATCACATTGAAAAGATATCCTGCACAACTGTCACTGACTACATGGATGAGCTTTATAGGGGCAGCACAATCAGCTGTCTTCACAGTGTGTATAGAACATAGACGAGCTGCTTGGACAATTGGATTCAACATTGACCTCTGGTCCATATTATATGCTGTAAGTCTAATAAGAAAGTATGAAATGTTGCTTTACAGTAAGATTGATTGTTCTAATGTGGGTGGTGCATGGCAGGGAGTAGTGTGCTCTGGTCTTATAATATTCATTCAACTATGGTGCACAGAAGAGAAGGGGCCAGTTTTCGTGACCATGTTTAATCCCGTTTCAACAATATTGGTGGCTGTTCTAGCATACTTTGTCCTCGGTGAAAGACTTTATACCGGCAGGTAACATTTTGCATTATTCACCCTAATGCGCATTTACGGGTAGTTGCATGTATCTAGAGTTTAACTAAGGCATTGCATGTATGCAGGGTTTCCTCATTGTCCAAAATGGAAACTTTGTATAATGCATCAATACAAGCAGTTTCCAGTTACTACTTTCAAGTAGTGGTTGCATATGCGCATCCAATTTGGTAGACGGATCACATTTTCATGCCACAGAAGTGAATTGCATTATGTGACACGTAGGATCCATTTGTTATACTTTAATTATTATTACCAATTAGTAATTGAAACTTAACAAATCACATAATTTGATTCACTAATGAGGTCTAAAGATATGATTATTCGCTAATGCGGTCCAAATGTATGATTGTTTTAGCATTAATATATCCAATTTTAACTGCGAGAGTGGGTTAAAAGTAGAGGGAGGTAGTGGCTTGGATGTTCTAACCGTTCATATGTGGTTTGTTGATCAGCATACTAGGGGCATTTATTGTCATCCTTGGCCTGTACTTGCTGTTGTGGGGAAAAGAAGGGGATGAAGTATACATCAAGTCAGAAGAGTCCTCTTATCAGACAACATATGAAGAGCACAAGGATAATAACATACAGAAAATCACTTCAGCTAAGAAGGATGTGCTACATGGTGAACCCTAAAGGTTAGATTGGATCATTCCCTAGAATCCATTGAGAGGGAATCGAAAACCAATAAAACCGTGAACAAGAAGAAGATGGTGAAAGTGACAAGAAAAGTTGAACGAGCAAACATGGGAGGAAGAGAACGGAAGTCTGCTTTAAACTTGCTCATACAAAAGCTGCAGGAACCCGTGGCTCGCTCGAAAAAGTGTCCATTGATTAATGCATCATTTTTCCTAAAGAAGTCTACTTTAAACTTCCTTATGTTTGAGCAGGACACTTTCTGTGTCATTTGTAATATTTTGTTAGCTCTTGTATTTATGGAATGCGATCTTGGCATAGGGTCTGCAGCAGCAAGAGAAGTGTTATTTACAATTGTGTCAACAACAAATGGTTACCAAAATAAGTCAGTGGAAGCAGAGAGATGTTGGCTTAGTGTTTGGTTACTGGCAGGTGAAAGTTAGAGAACCCCAATATGCCTTCTTTAAACACATTGTCATCACTTATTATAACCCATTAATTTGTCTCCTTAACTAAATTTAGAGGCTATTAATCATGACCTGCAGAAACTCCTTAACCAAAATGATTCCCACTTGGGAAAGTAAGTATTTTCTTAATCTATGCATGTTTGAGTTGTTGTCTGTTTTCAGTGTGGTCCTGGAAATAGTGAGTGGGAAGTTGTGTGCTCAGCAGAAGCTTCTCTTTCAATGTGTGGTGTGGTGGGCGTTATTGCTTTCTTAAAACTAAAAAGCCTAGCTTCTTCAGACATCTGATTTTTCTTTCTCTTTTTTTTGGTATATAGGCATCTGATTTTTCATATTGCAGTTTGTTAAGTACTGCACACAATGTGACCCTATGCTTTCATGAAAATATAAAAAAATTGAAGTAGTGGGAAAAAATAATTTATTATTTAAGAAGGTGTTATCCGCACTCTCGCAATGTATTTAAGAAAGCGTTATTCGTACTACTATAGTATTCTACAATCACTCATGTCGAAGGATGTTTTAGTGCATAAACCAAATTTATGGATGCATGATTTTCACTCGCATCAATAATAAAGTCTTCAGTTGTAATAAGATTCTCGAATAATTCCTCGAAATCATATTCTAAATTACATACCCAATATTATTATATTGAGCAATTTAATCAAGAACCTGATACTGTCAACATGAAACAAGAATCAAGACTCAACTATTCTATTACCCCTCTATACGAAGAAAACATGCATGATGTGCTCCTCCATCTTATCAAGAATTGAAATTCGAGAAGGACGAAAGGGACCAACCAGTGGAGGTTATGGCACAGGAGGCATGTAGTAACCTTGGGGGAGTTTACAGGAAGTTCAAGCCACACCTCCTCATGATTTTAGCTCAGGTGGCCTTTACATTTCTATATTTTCTCACAGAAGCTTCTTTCAATCATGGGATGAACCCTCATGTCTGCATAACTTATCGACATATTGTGTCCGGCCTAGTGATGTTCCCTTTTGCCTATGTTCTTGAAAGGTAAATATATGCATAAAGTTGCCTTTGTACTTATAGGGTAACCTTCTTTTGCAAGATATTTGGTGTCATCAATTTAGCACTGAACGGTTAAACTAAGAGTCTATCCAATCAATATTGATCTAGCTAGATTTATCGTCTAGCAACATAACATGTCAAACTGTTCGATAAGAGAACATTTTTCTATGTCAATCATGACAACTCCAATAATTTTACCTATTTTGTCATAGGTTTAAATATTGATCTTTAATTCTCCTCCTGCAGAAAAGAGAGACCAAAGCTCACAATTGCTCTTTTCTCGGAACTTTTTGTTCTTTCTCTTCTTGGGTAAGCACATATAGAAACCATACACACTTCTGATAAAGGAACGGTTTCCCTCTTTTCAGCCGGGTAGGCGAATTGAAGGAGTTTTTGGTCCTTCTTCTTTTTTGAGTGTGGGGCGTGCCATCACCAAGCCCCGAATTTGGGCTTGAATAGAATGTGAGTAGATGAATGTGTTGCGTCCGAGATCTAGCTTTAATCAAACGATTGTTCGGCCGAGCAAGGAACCTCCTCACGTCTTAGGTTCTTTCACTACCTCGGAGTCAAGGCTTTATGTGAGCAACCAAATGATGTGGAGTGGGTGGAGATGAAGATTGAAGGTGAAATGTAATGAAACGAAGAACACGTGCGTAAAGTAAAAGGTGCTTGAATTTAAATATAATTAAAAGACAAGTGCGAAAAGTAAAGTGCTTAAAAATAAATAATTTAAAGACGAGTGCGTAATTTAAAGTGCGTAAAATAAAGAATGTAAAGACGATTGCGTAATATAAATTGCATAAATTAAGTAATTGAAATGCGAGTGCGTAAAGTAAATTGCATAAATTAAATAATTGAAATGCGAGTGCATAAAGTAAAGGGCGGAAAGTAAACTAGATTACGAAGAACAGTGAAGATAACATGAATTGAAATTATTGTAATTGAAATAGAATTGAAAAACAAGAACAAGAACATAAAGGCATAATTGAAATCTTCGGAACCTAGAGCGGAAAAAATAAGAACTAGGCTATGGCTACATTATGCTACTCCTAGGATAGAAATTGAAGAGAATGTAAAATGACAAGTTGTGTGTTGGGTCGGGGGTCCTTTCTCTCTTCCATAAGCTTGGTATTTATAGGGGCTTCGGTGCGTCTCAATTTGGTCGGTCGTTAATTGGCCTTCAAATCAATCATAATTGCTCCAGAATATCTTCAATCCCTTGTCTCATGCATGTGATTTAATATGAGTAATTATATTTGATTTGATTTTCATTCCATCTTGAGCTCTCCCACAATAACTTCGGTTGACCATCAATCTGGCATAATTCCTTCTATATTTGAATTGTAACCTATGAGAAAATCCCCCTACGGATTATCTCTCTCCTTATTTAAACATTGGCTGATTTCACGTATTCGGCCGCTTTTAGTCATTCGATCGTATCTACACTTTCGGCCGCATATAGGCTTTCGACCACTTTTATGCGCTTGACCGTATTGATATGCTCGGCCAGATTAATGTATGCAGCCACATGTAGATTTTCTGCAACATGTAGATATTCGGCCACCTTTATGATTTTGGGCTTCTATCCGACCTTATTGATTAGGCCCACTGATTGGGCTCAATGTTAATTTAATTGTCGGATCTCAGACCTGACCCGGTCAAATTTCAACCAGGCCCAAACAGGAACAAAATAAATGGCTAATTAAGTGTCTTTTCCAATGGTTGCAGGGTGTGTTTGACTTTAAACATGTACTTTGCAAGCTTAAGATACACCTCTCCGACCTTCATTGCATCAATGGTGAACACCATAGCTTCCCTAATCTTTGTAATTGCAGTTGTACTCAGGTTAGTATACCTTTTAATCCATAAATCCAATAAATCCAAAGAATTAATTCGCATTTTATCCTTAATAAATTACTTTTTAATTCAGGTTGGAGGTTCTTGATCTTCGAAGTCCTCGAGGGTTAGTGAAAGTTTTGGGAACCCTCGTCTCCTTAGCCAGTGTAATGACCATGACATTGTACAAGGGGCCTATGGTGAGAAATTTATGGCGTCCATTTATCCATATTCAAGGGAAATCCTATCCATGAGAACTGGTTGAAGGGTTCAATTCTAACTGTTGCAAGCTGCATAACATGGTCTATATGCAGGTTCAATTCTAACTGTTGCAAGCTGCATAATATGGTACATTATGCAGGTTTTAGCCCCTCACTCAACTATATTGCACCTACTGAGGTGTACACAACTATTACAAATGCGTATACATGTAGCAAGATCTCATACTCACCGATTAACTGTAAATTAGAAAAAGCTCAAATAATCGACCACCATCTTCACCCACGCATTGACCATCTCGACCACATATTATTCACCATATAATGACACTTTTTTTTATTTTCTAATTTGCAGTTAACTATGTGAGATTTTAGATAGAATTTCTGATAATTGTTATGGGTGATGCTGGTATATGATGCATGCGAATATTTTCTATAAAATAAAATAAAAAAATGCAGGCAATCACATTGAAAAGATATCCTGCTCAACTGTCACTGACAACATGGATGGGCTTCATAGGGGCAGCACAATCAGCTGTCTTCATAGTGTGCATAGAACATAGACGGGCAGCTTGGGCAATTGGATTCAACATTGACCTCTGGTCCATATTATATTCTGTGAGTATAATAAGTTGTAAATATGAAATGTTGCATTAAAAAAGGGAATCATAAGATTCTTCTAATGCGGGGACCTATATGGCAGGGAGCTGTGTGCTCCGGTCTAATAATCTTCGTTCAACTATGGTGCACACACAGAAAAGAAAGGACCAGTTTTTGTGGCCATGTTTGATCCCATTTCAACAGTATTTGTGGCTCTTCTAGCTTACTTTGTCCTCAGTGAAAGACTTTATACGGGCAGGTAATTTTTTGCGTTATAATGCATTTACAAGTAATTGCACGTATCTAGAGTTTAACTAATGCATTTACGAGTAATTGCATGTATCTAGAGTTTAACTAAGACATCGTACCCAATAAAGGCTCTGTATGCAAAACAAAAACTTTGTAAAATGCATCCAATTGGGTTGAGGGATTACATTTTCAATCCACATTGTGTGACAAGTACGAGCCATATGTTACATTAATTTTCCTTGCCAATTAGTCACATAATTTGGTGTGGAAGGAGGTAATTCTAAAACTTCATGTGTGGTTTGTTCAGCATAGTAGGGGCATTTAGTGTCATCCTTGGCCGATACTTGCTATTGTGGGGTAAAGAAGGTGATGAAGTTTACATAAAGTCAGAAGAGCACAAGGATAAAAACATACAGAAAATCACTTCAGCTAAGACCGATGTGCTGCATGATGAACCATAAAGATTAGATTGGATCCTTCCCTGGAATCCATTGAGAGGGAATTCAGAAATCTAAATTCAAAAGCAATCAAACCTAAAAGAAGAAGATGAAGGCAGCAGGAAAAGTTGAGTGAGCAAATATGGGAGCAAGAGAAAGAGACTGTACACTACTAATTTCTGCTACAAATTCCAAATTGATTAAAGATATCAAATTCACCTTTCCACAAAATTCCTTCTATTGTTTTGCTTGTTATATTTATTTGTTTGGATCTTATGTATTCAAGCAATCTTCAAATTTCATCAACTTCAATATATGCACAATGCAGTTAGAAACATCAGAAAGTTAAAAACCAACACTGGATCATCTTACAGGAAAATATGGTGAACACTGGACATTACTAATTGTTTTAATCCCAAAATGCCTTCTAGCTACATTTAACAATTCTGACACAGACTTGCCACCAGCCAAATTAAATCAGGCAATTGAAACAGTGCTGACAAATAGATTGCCAACAAGCAAAAAGATTGACAGTAAATGTAAATGAAGGCATCTAAATTATCCAAATACTTGATTGAACATCTAAGCAGCAGGGGGCCGAAGTTCATGATCACGAGATGTATCACGGACCGATGGAGGTAAATAATGCCACATTGGAACCAGACTATAGCTAGGATACATTGCCATCTTGCTTGCCCCAGGATGATATGCAGCTGGGACTGCTGGGTGGGTTGGAACAAACCCAGAAGGTGAAATTGCAATACCTTTCAACTGCTGCTCCAACCTTTCTTTATCTGCTTTCAGTACAAGTTTCTCCTCACGGAGTTCATTCTTCTCTGCCTGTTATAGGCAAGACCAGTCAACAAAGTGAGTACTCAAAACTTCTGAGGTAGTAAAACTGAAATATAGGGAGAGTTTGAACCATCTAAAAACCACCCTGATTATAAATTCCAAATTGTACCTCAAGAGTTCAAAATAACCTTATGTTTCATTTGAAATTGAGGAATTTTAGTCTAAATTGATCAAACCCTACCAATACATAAATATTTGAATCAGTGGGGGAAGAAAGCAACAAAAGTTTCTCTTTCTCTGAAATGTATTTTGTACACGGATTTTAAATGATGCATTGTACAAAGTGATTTCAAATTCAAAATATTGCATTAGTCATTTTGAACATGTTGTACTTTTTTTTTATGAATACTCCAACAAATGTAGACTTAATCTTGAAATTTCAATCTTGTGTCTTAATCTGTGCATCCGAATGCACCTTTAAGTAATTCATGCCTCTGATTAAAAACAAAAGATTGAAAACCAGTCTGTCATCGCAATACAATGGGAGAGAAGTCAAAGTCAAAGAAAGAACCTGACCTAATGTTATGATGGATGGATGAATGAAAGCTTACAAGAAAGTTATATAGGGATTCTACGCACTTGAAATCTACTTGTTTGAACTGGGAATAAATTTATCTAAACTCATTATGTGGTAATGCATTAGATTACAGTCCAGCATACTAACAGGGCAGAGATACTAATAATACAACATCTGAAGCAAGGGGTATCTTGAATAGTTACGACTGTAAATTATGATAATAAGGGATAAGTTTTTGGTGGAACGAATCTTTTATAGAATCAACTTATATATGGTACAAATTAGGTCATTGTTGAAATAGATTTATTGTATAATCTCCAGCTGAGAGGAGCTTGTCCAAGGTATCAAGTGCAGCAAAAGGGATGCTTGGAATTTTACCCGAGTTTACCACAAACCACATGGAAACAAATAATACTTTAAAATCAATCATAAAAGCCTATCATAACTTTAAGATCATCTGAAGCAATTTTCTGTTCATTTTCAATCAACTAAAGCTAAGGTCAAATAAGTTTGAAATACTAGATTGCAGAGATGGCTCAAAAGGATTAGCTGAAATGAAAAGAATATTGCTTTCAAACTCAGTGTTATTTGTCTTCTCCAACACTATAATTGAATGAATAAAGATGATCTATAGCCTGTCATGGCTACTTTCATTCTGGAGGTTCATACCTTCATCTAAAATCTATATATGAACATGATCATAACTTTTATTGACATGTTCTCAACCCTGCCAGGGAGGCAAAGATTAAAAATACCCAGATATGTTTTTGACAAACTCTGTGCCAGCTACCAAATGGTCCAAATCTCATAATATAACTTTTATTTAAAAGAAAACAAAAATATTTTAAGTAAATGAGCTAGGAAATGATGAACCTTTAAACTTTTTACTTCTTCAAGTAACTTTTCATTTGTTTCTTTGAGCTCCTGAGCTTCAGCTCTCAGCTGGGTCAAAACCCTTATGGCATCATCAAGAATAGCAGGCTTGTCAGATTTGGGCGGTCTCCCAGGTTCTAAAACAGCGCTCAACTCCACAAACCTGCAAGAAGAATCAAAACCAACATGTTTCCAATAAAAAATAAATAAATAAATAAAAATAATAACATCTACTCATCTGATCAATACAAATTAACCTAATTCAACAAAAAAACAAAAAAGAAAAAGAAAAGACAGAAAAATGAGATTGGATGCATGCCTGTCATTCAATCTCTCCCTCCTCAACTTCTCACGGCAGGCTTTCGCTCCAGACCCAGAGCAAGAAGAATCGGTTCGTCCCCTGTTTCATGATCAAACCCAACAACCAAAACACCATTAAAATGACAAAAAGCTTGGCACTTTCAGAACACGGAAAGCAATTACATTACTGTAGATTCACGGGAAAATGAAAAAAAACAAGAAAGTACCTTTTGCGAGGGCACTCTTTTTCCGGTGAGAAGGCAGCAGGAACATCAACAGCAGAGAATTCGAATTCCCTAAATGAAGGAGTGTCATTAGGCCAAAGGAAATCGCTGGGCTGGGTCGTCTCGTCGATGTAATCAAGATACTCTATCCATTCCTCCATCAGAGAATACATGAGAGACTGAGTCCTATTCTATTAATATGATTCCAAAGACTTTTGATGCACAATTTAATTAATTAATTTTTTTATATATAAAATAAGCCCACACAAAACAAATTGAGCATGTAGTTTATTCCTTTAGTTGTTTTTTTTTTTTCTTGAATTATAAAACCCGAATTAGGAAAAAATTAGTGTCTGTGACAGAGAGATTAGGTGGCCTTCTCACTGGTATTATCAATTCACATACATTTTCACAACCTAGAATTTTACTATTTAAGATATAAAATTTGGATAATAGGACCATATAAATTTAATTTACATGGATAAATTGGTCTGTTTGGTGATGTTTCCTTAGTACCGAAATTTTGGCATGGGTTTCCAAATCCTTTCCAACTACTTTGTATTTTGCATCAATTAAACTCTTGTTAATTATATACACTCTAACAAATATTCTTTTTGTTTTCACGAGAGGTTATTGAGGTAGGATCACAACGGGTGACTAATGGAAGTGCTAGTAATCGGATGGACTCAGCCCAATGTTATTCGAATCAGTCAGGTCTCAAATTGCCTAATTTTGTTCGATTTAGGTCTCAAACTGCTTAATTTTATTCGATTTAAGTCTCAAACTGCAACCAAATCAATGTCAACAGCAATAGTTCGGTGAGGTTTATATAGTGTGGTCATACAACAACCCTACATGAATGATAAATATGTTAACCTTACTAAATAACCATACGTTGGAACAATGCATGTTTAATCCCAAATGCAATGAATAATTAAGATGAATCTAATAGGTACTTTGAATTAGGCTGCTGTTAATGAAGATGAAAGAACCATGTGATAAATGATCTATGAACTCTCGCGTTGTTTGGTTCACGGAACGAATTTGATGAGAAATTATTTTTCATGGCATTTCCCAATAGATGAGAAATGGAAGATTCATTTCCCACATTTGGTAATGTCATGAAAGTAACCAGGAGATATTACTTTATTTCATTTCCCATGTTTGTTTTGAGTAGAAATGGAAAACAAAGTTTGTATAATTTTCCAATTATACCCATATTACATCAAATAAAAAAAGAATGCATGTAATGATATATTGTAATTCTAAATTGTTAATAGAGACAAAATAGTCATGAAAAATGTGTATTTAATGTTGGCTCATTTTCCCAAACTTTCCCAAGATGAGGGAAAACAAAACCCAAGTTGGGAGGATGGCTTCACTTTCCCCCAATACTTTTCTATGTATCAGGCAACCGTTTTCCATGTTTGGACTTACCAAACATGGAAAAGCAATTGATTTCTCTCATCCCTAAGTCTCCTTTCTCATGAACCAAATGCAGCCTTAATATTTTACCAAAATATCGCACAGCTCCTTTCATAAATAATTAACTAAATATCTTATGTTCTCTTATATAACATTAAAGCAAACTTCATACTATAAATTGAACAAAGACTTTTAGCATAAGAGAAGTTTTGAGAGAGATAAATGTATAAGATGTAACACAACAGTAAACGAAAATGATAACAGATAAATATGTGGTTTGATTGGGGTTAGAGAATTTCAAATAAACCAAATTGAACCCAATAAAATTAAGTATTGCTTGTTTCAAATCGGTCCTATAAAGATTGGTTTAGTGTAACCGGTTTCAACGGTTTGGGTGGTGTTTTACTTACCTACCCCTAGACAGAAGAAATCAATCAGGTTTAATAATTGGTCTTTACAGGCCTCATAAAAGAAACCATTTTCTAATACATTATAATAAAGTGTGGATACATATGTCACAGTTTTTGATTTAAAGGAAAAAAAAACCATGTCACAGTCACTCCAAAGCCTAGAACAGCAGCTAATAGAAAATAAACCATTTTATTGTCAATGATCAAATGATGATGTGCGCAGCCTTAATAAAACAAAATCATTGCCACAAACGAAAAGAGAAATACTAGCTACCTTCCCTATTGCCATGTCTATCATATTTGTCAAGCTATCAATTTAAACTACACACCACCCATGAATCAACAGGAAGATAAATTATAAGAATGTGAAAAAATGCATAACATGCCAAAAGAGCATTTGAACTTTGTTCTATGCCTCTCCATTCTTCTGTTTTCATGTCATAATGGATCAAGAATAAGCATCTCCAAGAATAATGGTACTGACTCAATTTAGGAGGCATCATATACTACATCAAGTTTTGATTTGCCTGTCAGAGCCTGGGAAGGTATCAGGAGGAGCCACCAAATTTGCATGGATTCATAACTTTGTAGACAGCAACACAAGCATCACTACAGATCTTGAATTTCTTTAACACCAAAGAGCTTCTTTGCCCACCTGAACAACTTATAATTATAAGTCCATAATTAACCACTCATAGAATATGCTCTGCAAAGATGCATGGGTGCTCAAGTATGGTCATTTTCAGTAGGCCATAGAATGATTAAGATCTTATTAAGCTTTGGATTAAATTAAAGAAAACACATATTATTGAACTGGAAGATCACTTTCAGAGTTGAAATTTCTCTATCTTTGAGTTCACATACAATGGCAGTTACCATTCCTTAGAAGCAACAGCTTGATCAGCACACAGCTTTGAAGCAAAACAGTGAAAGAAAAATTAAATCACATGGGCTTCGTTCTTAAGCTTGTCAATCAACTCGTCCACAGAAGAAAGGATGACCCCTGCTTTTCTTTTGGGAGGTTCGGTGACTTGAACCTCCTCTATATCGGATTTGATTTCCACATTCAGATCCTCTGGAGTAAATTTCTTTATGGCCTTTGATTTCGCTTTCATGATGTTGGGGAGAGTTGCATACCTTGGTTGGTTCAGCCTCAAATCAGTGCTGCAAGAGGGCCACGGAAACAACTATTAATTTAGAATTTTCACCAAAGATCAGGTTTAGACAATATTCCTCCTCCTTCCCTGCATTCATGTGTGTATGTGATGATCTTTTGGCCGGTTTTCAGTCCATCACTTTAATTGATGTTTCAAATTTTCTAATATAAAATATCTAAAGTTGAACCCTTCAAACTATAGTGACATCACCAAGTAACAAGTTTTCTTAAAATATTATCAAAATTATGTCATTATCACACTTTTTTCACATTTGTCAATTTAAAGATAGACCATTTTAGACTTTTAGTATCATTTTACGTGGCAAGACTGTTTGTCTATATTTTATTTTAATACGTGATTGATCACTTTTTTTCTTTTAAGGAGAGAGGGGGGTGGTGGGTGCTTATCTTTCTGAATCATATTCTTATTTTACGCATGCTGTCCATGTTAAGAAAATAAATTGTTTTTGGAAACTAATTTGATACTGATACATAGACAAAGTAGTAAAGAAGTAATAATTATATAAGTTCAGCAATTCTAGGATTACCCTACCTAACTTAATTGAACACTTGAGCTTTTATTGTCTCAGCCTTACTTCTTACACTTCTCTGTTTTTGATGGCCTAGCCAATTGGTTTGAAGCTAATCCAAGGTGTAGCAATCCTAGGCAGCTTGGTCTGGCTTGGAATTTAATCTTTACTGTCACTTGTTGGTTTCTGTGGGTGTGTTGTTATGTGTTCGATTCTGATTTTCAAATTTCTTGAGAACCAAGTAATTGTATCCTTCGACTGGCTCAAGGTTAAACAGGTCCTTAGTTGCAGACCTCTTCGTGCCCAAGCTTTATTGGTTTGGTAACCCCCTTCGTCAAGGTTACTTGAAGCTGAATGTGGATGGTTCTAGATTAGGGCCCAACGATTATCTAGATGCTGGGGGCTAATCCGAGACTGGAAGGTTTAAGGGCTAACATCAGCTCAGGTGATATCATTCCAGCTGAACTTTGGGCTTTATACCATGGTCTTAAGAAGGCTTGGGATATAAAAAATTCCAATCTGTTGGTTGAAGTTGATTCAGCAATTATTCTTCATCTGATTTTAGGATCTGTCAGCACCACCCATCCTTTCATTGGTCTCGCCATTGAGTGTATATGTTTAAGCAGAGGTGGTTTCCATTGCTTAGTGTCTGTCCCATGTTCATCGGGAACTCAATTTTGGCAGCTGATAGTTGAATTTCACCAGCAGGGTTGGGAAAGAAATTTTTGCTTAGTGTGGGTTGTCTAGTGTTTTGGGTTTAGGCCCTCCATACAGGAGTATATATGTTATAACTAAACCAAGTAAATGGGCCAGCTGAACCATTCATATTTTTCAATTTTGTGATATTTCTCCGTCCAATTAATCCAGTGTGTGTGTACAAATAAGCATGGTGCAACATTTTTGTCTTTGAAGTGCTTTGAAATTTGGGTGAGGATGGAGATGGAGATAGATGCATCCAAGTGTCCAAAAACGAATGCATGAGAAGATCTGATACTTACGTGATCACTGCTGGCATATCTAGACACAAAGTCTCGAGACCACCATCTACCTCTCTGTCCACTGTCACTACTTGCTTCTCCTTATCCAGCACAACCTACTGGAAATATTTAGTCATATGAAGAAATTCATAAAAAGTTTTGTCCGAAAATCAGAATAGAACAAAATGCACTATCAACGCATGTCATTATCTGTGAAATTCTGTTCAATGTTAACTCAGAGAGACAACTAAAAATATGCAAATAAGTAACAGTAGAGAAAAACATATTACTTCTACAAATCATCTACATTGCTATATATGTATAGATTTTAAAATGGACATGTCTTCTCATGAATACAAAACTGAAAGGACAACGTATTTGTTTCAGCTGAGAGGATAATGTCTTTGTGACGGAGTAAAGAGAAGGCAAATACGATTCTTTTTTTAAGAAAATAAATGAAATTTAGGAATAACAGGGATTTAAGGATGAGAAATAGAAGTAAGTTTTAGTAGAAACAGAACCACATCTCTCCAAAAAAAACCAGGTACTTCAAATACCAGAGGTCCATGACCCATTATGTTGTCTGATGTTACTGAATTTAAACAAAGACTGGCCATAAACAAAAGAACTTAAGGTAAGCATATTGACCAAGAGAGCAACTAGATTCTCAGATTGTCAAAACTCAAGATAACTAACATGTGACAAGATCGGTATATATGCTTCTAAGGCTCTAACTATACCTCTCAACCACCTCAATTAATGTTCTTTACACCCTTGTTTCACTTTAGAGAGCCTTTCATCTGCAATTCTTCCTTGTGGCACGCCTAATTTCAGAATTCACTTTCATCAGGGCAAACAAACTCTTGAAAAGCAGCATCCTATTTTCCACTAGTTATTGCCTATGCTATAAGGGCCCTCAGAAGCCATAAGGTATCCAGGTCAATAGGGATATCTGCAGAATAGATGTATCTCGAAGGCATAGAGAGAGGAACACCTCCCAAACCTTAACTTCCTGATTTTAATTTCTTCAGAAGTCTCCCTGCTGCAGGAATATTATACTATGGAGTGAAACTACAAAACGGGGTAGTGCTTCTAGCCAGCCAGCTAAGCTTTATATTTATTGACTATAATACCAAAACAAAGTCATTTGTGCCTCCTGGCCACTACAATTAAAAGGAACGTAAACAAAATCCTTTGCTCAGCCCTTAAAAACAAACGAGAAATTAGAAACTGATAATCAGCAGCATCAACAAACTAATATTAACTACTACGCTTTGAGGCTAGACGGTTTGAATTCTTAAATTACCGATTAAAAGTCCCAAAAACGACATCTGGATTTCAAACATAGTCTCATATTCGCCTACATTTAAAACTTCAACTTATAATGCATGAACACATTAATGATCATATTCCTCAATTACTTAATGGTGTGAAACAAATACCACAAGGAAGCAAGCAATGTAAGTATGCAAGTTGTAAGCAGCATATTTCTTCTCTACTTGAATGAATTAGGGCCTTTCTCTTTTTTAATGAGTGAACAGAGAAATAAATAACTAACCTTTGAAGCAAAGGTCCCTTGAGGCCAGTTCAGCAGCCCTGCCACCATTTGCCCCGTTTGATTGCAATCATCGTCAATAGCCTACACATTTACTCAATATATGTCTAAAGGATAATACTTTCACTTCTTTAAACCAAAACCAACAATGCAAACACTCAAAACCCAAATCTTAAAACTAAAAGAAAATAGATTTAAGAAAAACCTGCTTGCCAAGAATGAGAAGGCCAGGCTTCTCAACCTCCACGAGAGCTCTCAAAAGCTTAGCAACAGACAAAGGGTACAGAGGACCACTAGTCTCCACATGAATGCCCCTATCAGCTCCCATAGCAAGGCCTGTCCTGAGCGTATCGACGCACTGCTTTAGACCCATGGTGACGGCCACGACCTCCGAGGCCATGCCCGCCTCTTTGATCCGAAGGGCCTCCTCCAAAGCAATCTCGCAGAATGGGTTCATCGACATCTTCACGTTCTGGGTCTCCACGCCGCTCTGGAAACAAAACGAAATGAAACTGTTCGATTAGAAAGACATGATTTTGAACTGAAATACGAACTGGGTTTGTGTTGGATTGGCCTTGCCTTATCGGATTTGACTCGGATTTTGACGGCGTAGTCGACGACCCGCTTTATCGCCACCATTATCTTCATGGTTTCTTTCTTCTGCTCGGTCTGCTTGCCAAGAATGGTGATTGGAATTGGATAATCCGGTGTGATAAGGGTGAGGAGAGAGAGTTGGAAACGGCATTGGCATTTGCTGAGCTAGCAGCTACTACTAGTAGATAAATGGTGCCCGCAACTTTCCTAGTATAATAAGCTCTCATTTTTTTATGTGGCCAAATAAATAAATAAAAAGCTCTCATTTTGTATTTTCTTTTGTTTTCTTCTTCACTATTTGAATCCGAAGACAAATGGAAAATCCATACGTATTAATTTTTTCTTTTGTCGAAAAATTCTCATGCATTATAACAGAAAAAAATCCCGACCAGAAAAATATAATACAATAAAATATGTGCTATCATAAATACTACATACTCGGCTAATTGAGTGTAAGGAGGCGGGCTCATTGTCATGACCAACTGATCTAATTCACATATGCGCGTAAGTAATTTATTTAAATTGAACTTGATGGTGTTTTAGGTGGTGCTCATGTTGCCCTATTTAATAATTATGTTGTAACTAGATATCTAAGGTCTAGACTCTTTACTTTTTATGGTTCATTCATGTGTGTGCCCGGTCTTAAATAGACTAAACTTACAATTTTATTTTTATTTTTATTTTCCTTTCATGTTTCAAAATGATCTTATATTATTTTTCATCACTAGAAATGTTAAATTTGTTTGTTGAAATATTTGTGAAAATAAATATTAAAAAAATCAATATAAACGCAAGTGCGGAGTTGGGAATTTTCAATGGGGAGGGTAATCTTATTTTCTGTGTGATTGGACTATTTTTTAGGAGAATGCTAAGCTTACCACATTTTTATACCACTTTGTGTATCACCTCTCTAATCTAGCATTACTCTTTTTTCTAATACAAGCGATTGGGGGGAGGAGAATTTACATAAATATTCATCGGGTGTCTAGGGGTTTCAAAACCTCTGCCCACATGTATGAAGGTGGAAGAGCTTAACTAATTGAGTTATACCCCACTGGCAAGTTTAGTGTTACTGCGTTCAATTTGGGTGAGCTACAAGATTTTATTTGAGTAAGTTACACTTCAAATAAGTAAAAATAGGTCAACAAAATCTAGCTTAGTGGAAAAGGGTCTCAATTTGCAAACCAGTGGTCTCAAGTTCGAATCTCTATATCACATTGACAGTGTGTGTAATCCGTTATCACTTGTCTAAAAAAAAAAAGTAAAATAGAGTAATTTTAGTGTAGTACTAAAGTACAACCGCGTGATACAACAATTTATCAAAAGTTGCGGGTCGTGCCTAGCTCAAGCTCATGTCATTTCTTGAATGTTTCATGTTCGTGTTGTCGGCCTAAGCCCGAGCCCATTTACTTGTGCTGTCGGCCTCATCCTAAGCCTAAGCCCATTTACTTGTGTCCATGTTGTGTTTGAGCCTGTGTTGATCACCCCTCTCTTTATAATTTCTAATCACAGACAAATGTAATGAAGCCCCAGACATGCCTGATATTCACAGGCAATAGATCCAAACCCATACACACAGAACATGGCTCTTATGAAAGTGTCGTTGTTGTCGACCATCAATCTTTTTTTAGTATAGAAAAGTTTAGAGGTGGGGAGGCTACCCATCTCAAGGACATGGCATATTAAGGTCTTTTTGAGGATTTACAAAGGGAATTTTAGCTCTTTTTTAGGTTTTACAGATTATCCACTCAAAAGGATTGTTGACAACAGGATTTGAACTTAAGCATGAATAGCGAAGAAAATGATTCTTACCAACTCAACCAACCTGTGAGTGACCATCACTCTTTTCACGGGCATAGTGCCTACTATTTTTTGATTCTATTCTATTCTAACTCTACAGAAAACTAGTCTTTTTGTTTTTGCCAGCTGATGGAAAAGCTCTATACTCGGTCAGAAACCAACAGTGGATTTCAGGGACGTGAACCCAAAATACAGCTTTATGAAACTTTTGTTTGGAGCATATTCGAAGGCAGTTAGACATCAAAACCTGTTTTTGACACCTTACCCAACCCAACCTCTTGCAACAGTCTTGCACATTAATTAGAGAACTATGCAGGATTTTGATATAAGATTTGACTTCTGTAGCAACTATTGATTGTCGAGAAAATCAGAATGCACTGACTCAAAGGGGAAGGATAAAATAATTAATTCAGGATGAACTGTGAGTAAAAAATTGTAGTATTTGGCGCAGTCCATCCAATGAAAACAAACTGTAGTATTTATTTATAGAGTTTGTCCGTGACTCAAATTGTATGCCAGATGACACAAACCACAAATATATAAACATAGTTGTCAGAATAGTAATAGTAAGTAGCTAACTACTGTTCCTGCATATCAAATTGGACCAATCCCAATAGCCCTCACTTGAATGAACTCTGTGGCTTTCCTTTTTGCTAAAGGAATTGACCCTTGCTTCGTAGAAAACTTCTCTATCACCTGTATACAAAGTGATTATTTCCTGTTAATCATGTAATGAGAGATATCCGTCACGACTTACACTTATTTTCTCATTTATTTAACTTTATAAGTTGAGATTGAACTTTGGCAAAGCAAAAGTGATGATAAGACAATTATATACATTAGTTTTATTTGTCTCACAATTAGAGCTATTACGTGCCACTAATCTCGCCTCACTGAAGATTTTCTCATCACAAAAGTGCAATGTATTGATTTAGTGAATATTCTGACACGAACCTAATTTCAAAAAAAGAAATCACTATCTCATTTTTGTGTATGATTGGAGATATCATTTGATTTCTTGGTAAGTAGGTTAATATTCCAGACTGGAAAATAGTTGGCATCATGGAGGGGAGAACCTCACCAAACCATACATATGAACAAACCATATATACCTCCCTTGTACCAGCATTAGCATTATTGATTATCACACATGAAGGCACTTAATTATATGATTGTTTCAAATTGAAGAGGACCCATATCTGCCAACATAATCAAATGGAAAGGGACCTTCCCCCTTTTACACGCTTTGTAATCTTTGGATTCTGCTAGTTGGTCTACACAAAGGGGCCTCCTCCATGCTAAATTCCTTTTTCTTTCCTTTAAAAATAATTTGATTCTTGAGGTTGGTCTGTCTTTCTCTGATCAACAACAATGAAATTCACAATTATTCAATTCAATATAGGTGGGTAGGAAAAAGGATCATTTGAAAAGAAAAAAAATTGAGAAAAAAGGGAATAAAAAGTGGTAATTTCAGCAATGATGCCCAATCCCACCACATAAACCAAAAAGAAATTCCAGTAGAGCGCTATGGTTTCAAATTTCAATTGAATATGGCTATATGACATTAACAAATCCTTTAACCTCTCAATAATACATCTAAAATCTCTATCTCCCAAAAAACACTAAAAACTTGCAAAATCCCAAGAAGAAAATAAGAAGGCAGACTAGAAAGGAAAAAAAACTTGGCCTATGTCTCCAAATAGACAGGAAGAATTGCACTTCTAGATCCTCTACCATTTCCAAAAGAAAAGAAAGATCTTCTAACCCTACCACTACTACTACAACCTTCAATGGGACTCATCTCACTGACTTGCCTGTGCTGCTGCTGCTGCTGCACAGCCTCTTGAACTGCCAAATAGAGCTGCCTATCAGCTGAAGAGTCCATTGAGAAAGACCTCCTTATGGGTTGGATTGAGAACTGCTCATCTTTGCCTCTAATGTCAATACATTCATCCCCCATGCTTGTAACCTTGTTGTGAAACTTTCTTGCTAATTTCTTGGGCACACTTCTGTTTTCCAATTTCCTTGGTGAAGGGCTAATAGAAATCACTGATGCCTCCCCTGAATTCAGTCTTTCTTGCCTCCCAAGCATTGTTTGCTCCATCGAATTATCGTTACTCAATTCGATCACCACGTAGTCTTCATCACCGCCACTTAGGCTACCTGCATATGGACTTGGATCTTGGGGTGAAGAGCTTGGAGCAACAATTCGATCGAATGGAAACCGGGTTGTGGTCGAAATGCTTGTTCTGCAAAGTGGGCAATTGGCATTGCTTTGAAGCCAAACATCAATGCAATCAATGTGAAAAATGTGGCTGCAATTTGGTATGATCCTCAGCTTCTCATCTTCTTGGAACTCATTCAAGCAAACTGCACACTCACAAAAGCTTCCCTCTCCAAATCCTCTGTTCCTATCTTTCTTGAATTGCAACAATGGGATTGATCTGATCACAGCCTCATCAAGCCCTCGAGTCTCTAACCCGGGAGAGTAGGCCATTAGCTGGTCTTCATCGCGCCTATTTCGCGATAATGAGAATCGTCTGAGAAGATCAACACGGTGCCAATTGAGGCAGCATTTGATCACAAAGATGTAGTAGCTCACAAGCAAGAAAGCTGTGGCTATAATTCCTATTATGGCAATGGCTATAATGGGGAAACTTGTGTCTGAATGATGAAGAGGAGCCCCAAAGATTGTCCTTCCTGGACTTGTTGTTGGAGGAAGAGCTTGTGACAAATGGATCAAGTAGCTTTTGCTTACAAGATCCATGAAAATGGAGCCTCCTATGACCAATAAAAACTACTTGGGTTTTCTTAGATCTTGAAACTTGTTTAACAAAAATATGCAGACAGAGAGAAAATACACAAAACCATCAAACTCACAAGAAGTGAGATGAATTAATGCTTGATTAGCAAAGATCTATACTAGAGAGAAAACCCAGTTTGGACTCTGAGTTGGAGAAGGTAGATTTGGAAAGGTGGATATGAAATCAAATGGAAGAATGAGCTAGAAGCATTGAGAAGAGAGAAAAAGAAGGAAAACCCAGGTGGGAATTAATGGAAGTGATGTTGAGAGGGACATGAAAGGGGCTTGAAATTCAATGAAAATGTGCTCTGCTCAACTTTTTCTTTTTAAGTCTGAGTCTTTGGTTCAGAGTGCTTACGTAGTTGGTGAATTTAGAAAATTGCTTAAGTGTCAAGTGTCTCTCGATAATTGTACATTTTATTATTTAATTAATGTTACAGAAACGTATGGCAGTATGGTTATTATATAATTATATATATAAAGGAGGTTGTATAGAATGGGCAGTTCCCCACCATGACTCACATAAGGGCTTTGCATTTTTTTTCTTTGATACAAGCGACGTTAAGGAGAGGTGAGTTGAACACTGAACCTCAGGACATTTTAGTTGTGTGCGTGTGTGTGAGAAACACCCTTCCCTATAATTTAGACTATCACTTGCAATAAAAAAAAAATTGAGTTTGAGGATAGGAAATTACTTATTAAATAAAAACCAAAAAAGAAAAAGAAAGGAAAGAAGGGCAAAACCTTGACTTTCAACATTGTCATCCATAATCAATCATAATCAATCATAAAACAAAAAGTCTCATACCCACATGCAACCCACCATTGAATTTGTTGACCAGAGGCCTAGGCCGTTTGATTAAAGGGCAATCAAGTAGATTCCATGCATGTCTGAGTTTGCTTCCACACTGTATATGTTTCACCCCGCTATACCAATTTGAAAAAGCTTTCTCCAAAAGTAGTATAGGCTAAGAAAGCTTTTTTTTTTTTCCTTTCAATAAAGATATTTTATCTTCTTCTTTACATGGAGAAGTAAGCTTTTTTTTTTTTCCTTTCAATAAAGATATTTTATCTTCTTCTTTACATGGAGAAGTCAAATCCATGTACAGTAACAGAGAGACCAAGAAAACAAGATAAAAAACAGACCCGACACCTTCCATGCTTGCAGTGTTGACAAAACTGTAGCCTCTAGTCAAGAAAGAGGGAAGCAAGAGGCGCTCTTTTTTCAAAAAGTGCTTCTTCATAGTCAAAGGTTGAGACATCTGCCAAAGAAACTTGCCCAACTGTTCTCCCAAATTTTCCAAACAATGCCAACCTATTGTTCACATCAAGATCACGATCACCTAACGTTTTAATTAGAAATTCTAAAGCCAAAAGCCAAAAGCTACAAGCCTCTATATTTCATAGTAACGGCCAAATCTATGTACATTTTGTCAACCAATCGTTCAAACGAGTTGATGAACCAATGGTTCATTGGTGACTGTGTTGTATTTCATTGGCTCAGGCTGTTAATTTTAGAAGATTTTGCAGCATTTATTTTTGGTGAAGTCCAAGCAGCATTTATT
Source organism: Prunus avium (assembly GCF_002207925.1). Next base: position 49,966 of record NW_018921345.1, read on the forward strand.
GCATTTGACGATCGAATTGATTGGAAATATACCAGCTTCCAACTTTCAAGCCCTAGATGCAAAAGACCAGGGTGCACTCAACTCATCATGTACCTCGACATCACAAATCTGGAAGTGAGTGTTTTCGTATTTTGTAGGAAAATTAAATGCTGGTTACCAATGCATCAAACTTGTATTTGTGTAGGGAAAGATACATAGATTCCAAATGATTCTTTTCAACTCACAATATCACACCGTATTTAGAGCATTTCCAGCAGTTGCCCCTTGCTATGGGGAGGGGGGGTTAGGGCAGCCACTATTCACGTGAATAGTGGCTGCCCTTGCAAAAAGCAATGTTGGTTTCCAACGGTTGCCCTAGTTTAGGGCAAATACTATTCATTTTTGTGTTTTTTTACAAATTTGTTTACTTAAATAATTAATTTGGACAATATTTTCAGATAAGATTTTTGGTGTGGGAAGTGAAAAATATGACTAAGTATTTATTTTTAAAAATTCTGAATTTTTTTGTATTTTTTAAAGATTTTTTTGATTTTTTTTAAAAAAAAATTTGTTGTTGACGTCAGCCCCCTCATTTTGTATCTCAGGCTAGACCTGCCCTAGGGCCAGCCCTTCTTCGTGGCCCCCACAAGCAACTCGGGCCAGCCCTTGCTGCTGGAGCCCGTTTTTCTCCCAAAACCCCCCCAGCCCGAGTCCAGCCTTAGCTACTGGACTTGCTCTTAGTCGTTTCGAAAACATTGCATTTAGTATTTTTATGATATTTCGAACAAAAATGCAATTATATTGTCAAATTCAAATCCACTTTAAAAATCCTTTCGTTATCACGGTTCTAATAATTTTATTTATTTTGGCATTCAAGATTATTTGCTCTTAGTACTTATAGCTCACACGAAACATATTAATAGTAAAAATTGAACACGAGAAGAGCAGTAAACTTATTACACGTTTTCATCTACACGACGAAAAAGTGGGTGGTAAGTTTTCCTCGATGTGGAAAACAAAAATTCACTATACGTTATGTTTGTTTCTCATATCATCCAATTGTGAACCAATAATATCAACTTCTTATTTCTCACGATCGAGGAGCTCGTGATGTTGTGCACTATTCTAGTTTCCTTTCATTTAACTGATCTGAAATGTGTCAACTTGGAAGTTATAGCTTGGTCTCCAAGTTTGCTGGCCTAGATTTGACCATCAAACAGTGTTGTACAACGTACGAATACAAATACACAGTTGAACAGTTCATTTCCTACCTAAAAGCCTTATTAAACGATCAAATGGTTGGCATAAGCATACATGGTAGTTGGCAATTATTGGACCGTTGATGAAGCATACCTAAATTATATTCTACAATTCAAATAAATAAAAATAAATGTGCCCCCCAATTTGTTGTGATATTTCAATAAATGTACATTGTACGAATTAAAAAATAAAATAAAACTGGGAAAAATAATTGAAATAAGTCACACATCAGTCAAAAGCACATGGAACTTGGGAGATGGCAACAGCTGCTGATAAAAGCAGTTTTTCTTGGAGAGTGAGTAATAGACGTCAGGAGCAGGAGTGGTCAGGGAGAAAATAGTTCAGGAGATGTGAAAAATCCTTAATGTTTTCAGTGCTTGTCTGTTGCCCCAGCCTCAGTCTCTTCTCTTCTGTTCAAATCAAATGGTTTCATATATTTATTTGTCACAATTTATTTCATATAGTAGGGTATGAATTATACAAATAATTTATCGTTTAACTCGCATACATTTTTAGCAATTAAAAAAAGAAAACAATGGCTTAAGGTGTTGTAATACTACTTGTTCAAGCAAATAGGCTTGTCATCATATGGACAGTTGTATTAAACTTATTTTAATAGTTCTAGAAGGATCGATTATTTTGGTATCTTCTCTTTGTTATTAGAAACTGCATGTAGGATGTAGGAATTGTTCGCATCTCATTTTTCGTAGATTAGATTAATTTAGAGATTATTGCTTGTATTAAAAATAGAAGTTATACATGTAGGAATTAATTCTTTTTTGTATAGGAATTAGGAAGAAGCTAAAAATCGTTTTTTGGTCGAAAGAAGCTGAAAAGGCTAGGGATTGCAATTTGCAACATAAAATGTTCAACAGTTAGAAAAACGTACGTAAAACGTTGAAATTTGGGGATGCATTTTTCTTCTTTATACTTTGTTCGGCTTTTACTTCTACTCTTGTCCTACACAAGGAAGAAGAAAAAGAAACAGTGTCATGTGGGTTTTGTTAGGGGAAAAAAAGAAAAGGAAGAAGAAGCAGAAGAAGAATTCAAGAAGAAGAAGAAAATTGGTAAATTAACTTGGTGTATGATATGATATCTGAGTTTTCTATCACATGGGTGCAATCACGTGACTGCACGAGGCTCTGTAGTTTTTTCTTACATTTCCACACCAAAGATTATACAAAGGCATTTACTACAAAACAAAAACAAAACAAAAGATTAAACCCTATGTTGTGCACGTGTCAACACGTGCTTTGGAACCGTCCAATCAAAAAATAGACAAAATTCAGCATCTTCGTTCTGGTGTGAAAATCTTGGTGTAGTTTTATTTGAATATTTATTTATTTTGGATGAACTTGAACTGCATATATAAGCAGAGCAGGCTTAAATTAATTATTGAAATAGATTGACTGACTTTGTTAATTACAATAGTACATCTCTCAGCAGCACAATCCTGGTCAAATGTTGACAAGATTCATTCAGCATGTTCCTTCTCCAGTGAAAACTTATATTTATAGGTTTACTTTTTTTCATTATTTTTTTGGGATGAATTGCGTAGACTAGAACTGTTGAACTGATTGACTAACTTTGTTAATTTCAATATCTAGGAGACTCTTCTTGGTTATTTGTAATTAACTAACAATCATCAAGTGTAATAAGAGGGGCTTTGACTAATCATAGTCTAGAGTTCTGATTTTGGTGAGCAAATTTGTTGAGTCGGGGTCATGTGTGTTGTCCTCCCGTTGTAATTCTTCGTTTTATTAATAAAGTTTCTCTCGTTCCATCGAAGTTCTCTGAAAAAATAATAATAAGAGGGGCTTTGACTAATCATAGTCTAGAGTTCTGATTTTGGTGAGCAAATTTGTTGAGTCGGGGTCAGATGTGTTGTCCTCCCGTTGTAATTCTTCGTTTTATTAATAAAGTTTCTCTCGTTCCATCGAAGTTCTCTGAAAAAATAATAATAAGAGGGGCTTTGACTAATCATAGTATAGAGTTCTGATTTTGGTGAGCAAATTTGTATATGAATTACCAAAACAACAAATTTTATAGTATAATTAGTATGCATTGAGATAATAATTGGAGTTTTCAAAAATGAACTCATATGATTAACAGAATGAGGTTCATTAATTATTCTACTAAAACCAATTATGGAGAGGGAAAGGGGGTACGCAAAAAGATAGATAACTGTGACATTGTTTTGTCCGTTCTCTGTTGGTAGTTGGCTTGGTACCACATTCCCTCGTCTTTGTATAATTTTTGTGGGTCAATGAATGTTGTATTTGAATCCTAAGTCCCTTGGGTAGATCTGAGCTCAGCCCAATTTTAACACTTGGGCATCCTGGAAACGAAGCCCAAAATAAAGCCCAGATCCACAGCCATAGAAAATCACAATGGCCTTTAGCTTCCAATGTGGGGATAGTAAGCTGGAGATTCCGTAGTGGGGCAAAATAGTAACAGTGAAACTTACATATATTGGGTTGATATAATAGTTGTGTTTACAACACTTGTCCAGCGATTAGGTTAAGTGTTTTGTACATGCTAACAAAATGTAGCATAATGGAAAAAGGGCATTGACTTGTAAATTAATGGTCTCAGGTTCAAATCCTCATAGCACTTTGGTAGTATGTGTGTGTGAGAAACTCCTCTCTTCTTGACTTGCAGACCAATGATCGTCTCAGGTCCTAAACCCTGAACTGCTAGTTTTTCATTCTAGATGCCAAAGTGAAGGGAAAATTGGGTGTAAGGATTTCTAAAGTCTCATAAAGCTATGAAAGAACAAATCATACAGTCTATGCATATCATATATGAAATCAAATAAAGCGGAAGCAAGAAAATAGCTAGAAATTCATACTAGTCTCCACTTACATCCCAATCTTTATAGGTCTATGAAAGTTTGCACTATTGACACCAATATCACATATTAAAGAGAAGGTAGAAAGAGAGGTTACCTTTGGAGCGTATCTTGAATCCCAAAATGGTATTCAAGTAGAGGGAGTTGTCCCTTAGTTGTTGATTCTCCATCTTGGTCTCCAAATAGGTACAAAAGAGGTTATGCCTCCCTAAAGTATTTTCACCAAGGTAGAATGAGAATGAGAGAATAAGGAACCAAGAGAAGAAAGTGGGTGCTTCTTCTCTATGGTGGCTGGCCTAGGGAGACTAGGGAGGATGCTTAATGTCTTCCTCGCTTCCTAAATGCCTAACTTGAAACCCTATGAAGGTTTGATGCTATGTGTATGAATATATTGAGATATTTTGTCACACATGTATCCCCGAAAACCCCCATGTACCGCACCCTCCCTCTTCTTGGCTTTTTTGGGCTACTTTGGTCCACCACATTAATCCCTTAATGTGTCATACTTTGCCTAAGTCCATAAGGCCATCTCCAATCATAGGGATAAATGTAGTCCAATGCTATAAATTTAGCTCTCCAAAATATTTATTTTTTAAAGAATAGTGTAGAGCTAAAGTTTTCCGTCTCCAGCCATGCAGGTCTATATTTTAGGGTCCTTCATATTTTATTATTTTGAGAAAAACTATGATACAACACTCATACATTCCACAACTATGTATTGTTTAATTTAATTAAACTACTATTTAGAGACAATATTCCATATATGACACGTATACGTTGATAAGAACAATAATTTTTTATAATTTTTTTTAAACAACACGAATTGTAAACATTTAAAAACGTGACCACATTAAAAAAATAAAATAAAAAATCTTGCCACACTTGATAATTTATCTTCTTGAAAAGCACATGCATAGAGCCCACCAAAACAAATTGGCCTAGGCAGTTTAATTGATTTGGATTTTTTTTGTTTTTTTGGTAAGAAGTTTAATTGATTTGATGACTTAACAAATTAAATCATTATCTTGTCTAACAAGCATTGGTCCTAGACTGCTTTCCGTTCTTATCTTTATCCATTGACTTCTAGAGCGTATATCTAACACTAAGACCAGACTAGGTCGGCCAGTTCAATCCAATTAACTGTTGAAATTCAAAAAAATAAAAGAAAAAATTAAACTAAACTTCTTAAACTGGTCCGATTCGGTCAGTTTGGTTAGGTTTTCGTTATAAATGCCCAATCCTAATAAAAGGTGTACACTCCTAAATATACAGAAAAAAGGTGTACGGACCACAATAATTATGTTTACTAGACTGGATTTTGTCATTTGCCTATTCATAAGTTATGATTGATTTTGCCATCCAAATTACCCTAACCCTAAATGTCCCAAACATTACTATTCTTATATTTTCTTTTTCTGATGGAAAAGCAAAAGCAAAAGCAAAAGCAGTTAGATATAAAAGACTTTGCTACTATATATGTGGCCGTTTAACAACATAATTTCTCTCTCTTTTCCTAACAGTGCACACTCACTCAGTACCATATACATTGTCCAAGTGCTGATCATAATCTGAGTGGAAACAACAGTAAATCTAGATAAAGAATTCGTCAAAAGCAAACACCTAGAGATATTCTACAAATGCCTTTTTCTTTCGAGTAATAAAATTTCTCCCGTGAGCTGAAGTTCACAAAAAGAAATATGAAAAAGATGCAACGGGATTTGCATAATTTTCCTGTTGCAAAGTCACATTTTAATTAAACCTCTGTGTTTTTTTTTCTTCTGGTCATGAGTGTAGGATATTAAATACACAGAAAATTTGGCAGGCGAATAGCCACAGAAATTAACAGACAAACAAAAAGACACAAGCGAATTCAGAAACATCATGATTGAAATCTAAAATTGCATGATGATGAAATGAAAACGAAGGGCGGATGTCTTCTGTTGTTTTGTGCCAACGTGTGCAGTCACAAGCATTGTATTTTCAGTCAGTGTTGCTTCGAGAGGATGATATAATATTTAAATGGCCATCGGATCGATACGATGCTTTTCTTTGCATGGCTTATTAACCCATTTGGTCCCCTTCTTCTCTTTACCCTTAATGGAATTTGGACAGAAATTCTGATGCTACACTGAGAAAGAATCAAATCCGAAACGCAAAAATAGGAATTTGGAGAACTTTGCATTGAAGTCAATGTTTGGCAAAGCACCAGCGACAATATTTAATATCAATGGCAAATCTAATCCCGGCCAACAAATCAAATATGAGTGCTGCTAAATGAACCCTAAAATTAACTGAGTACACCCTACTACTAAACTATTTATTGAATGACTAATTTACCCTAATATAAAATTACCAAAAAGGATATATTGAATTGTGAAACAAATATAATTTTAATAAGTACACCCTACTCACCCATATCCAACCCTAATCAAACGTATTCGTACCACTTGATGTTGACGACAGTGAGCATTTGCGGTGGTGCAAAGAGGTATTGTTGAATGTTCGTTCCTTTGCTCCTTCCTTTACCGACCAACAGCCCTCCATTGCTGCCCAACAACTCCTCCATTAGAGATGAAAGTTAAGGGAATTATTAAGAGACCAAATCTGAAAGTGGAAGACCATCTAACTATTCATAACAATCATTGAAGATATTAGTTGGATCTAAAGTTCAAATATAAGAAGGCATTTGGGAATTAGTTTTCATTTGAATCAAGTTTGAAGTAGCTATTAGACCCATATGGCTTGCTGTCGAACCAATTTGAACAAATTCGTTATTTGAAGACTAAATCAAAACCCCATTGAGATGAGAACAAAAAAAATATATATAGGAATTTGCAGAACAAAAAAAAACCAGATTTGTTCAAATTGACTCCTTTTAATGTGAAGAACAAAAGCTTTAGAAGAAATTAAAATATGACGTGGCAAATGAGATGTGATATAGTTTATTAGGGTGTACCAAGGGTATTTTGTGTAGTTAAATAGGGTGTATTTAGTTAATTTTACATTTTGATTTAAATATTAGGGTGTACTTAGTTAATTTTAGGGTTCATTTAGCATCACTCTTGACTAAATCCTTTTTAACTAATGAAGCTATACCAAAATAATTTAGAAAATTAAAATTATGACTTATTTGGAAATGCATAAACACTCCTATTCATAAGTACTTTTTTAGAGGTGCTTCTATTAGAAGAAAGTCAAAAAAAATTAGGGAGATTACCCATTATTAGGGGCCCAAATTATAAAAATACCCTATATGAAACGGACTTTAGAATCACACCCAAAACTTATTTACAACATAACAAAGAGGCTTTTAACTTCTTATAAATTACAAAACTGTCATCGATTTCTTAAAACAAGCCCAACCCCAAAAGCTCATAAAAACCCAAAACACTCAATAGGGCATAAAAGTAATTTAATAATCAAAATTAAATTAAATAGAGTCAGTTGTTATTTTTTGGGTTTATTTATAGAAATTAAATGTTGTATAATTTATTTATATTTTTTATGCTAAGAATGAGTATATGACTAAATATCTCAAAAATTTATTTAAACTACAAGTGAGCAATTGGAAGTGATTTGGGGAAGCATTGAAAAGTGATTCCTAAATAAGCACATGCCTCTTCAAAAAATGCTTTTGTGGTCCATGGCACTTATAAATTTACATCGCGCACATCGTTTCTTTGTAGGGATATTGTTGTTTGCACACCAAAAGAAGCCACTTGCATTGCATAAATGCACGGAGAAGTACATCAAACTATCATATCCTTGCATGAATTCTTTTTTTAGTGCTTTTAGTGGACATTTCTAAATAATAAGCTCTAGTTGTGGTGGAACATGACAAAATGATACTCTAGTTGGACCTAAGCCAAATACCTCACCATTACATCACCATACTCATTTACCAAGTGTTTCATACGTGTGATATTGAAGCACCAATGGGGCGGATCTGGAATGGTGTAAGTGGCGCCACCACACTGGGCCCCCGATTTTTGAGGGCCCTCAAAATTTTGTTTTCTTTGTATCATACATTATTAATATTATAACGATCGTATATATACTCTAACGTGCTACATATTGATAGAAAAGCATTTGTAGCGGAGTAGGCTTATAGCTCGTGTGGCTCGGCTTTGAGTCTCATTGAAGCCATACAAGTTTTTTTTTTTTTTTTTTTTTCAAAAAAATAAAATTTAAATAACTATAATTTAAAAAAAAAAAAAAACACGTGAAAAAAGGGAAATATCAAACTTTAACTAACCAACAACAATTTATATCCCCCAAAATGATTTCTCCTCCCTCCCAGCATGCTAATTCATCATAGATTAGCACGATAGAGTATATATATGATCGTTATAATTATTAGGCTTAATATCACAAAACGTCCCTAAGGTTTACGAAATTATCATATTGCATCTTTAATATTTTTTTGTGTCATTCGTGGCCCTCAATGTTAGTATGTGTGATCACAAATGGTCCTTACCATTAGATTCCGTACAAAATTCCGTTAGTTTGCTGACGTGGCATATATATATATATCACAAAACATCTTTGAGGTTCACACACCTATCACAAATGGTCCCTGTGAAAATTTTTAATTTTTTTTCATTTAAAATTCATAAAATTTTGGTTTTCTTTTTTAAATTTAAAATATATATTATATTTTAAATACACGTGACACTATATTTTTGAAGATGTGTGTTCCACATATATGCCACATCAACAAACTCATGAAGTTTTTTTTTAAAATAATTTAAAAAAAAAAATCATTTATAGAAGATTTTAACCTTGAGGACCATTTATGAACCATAAACCCTCGGTTTTTTCATTTTTAAATTTTATGAATTTTAAATTATTTAAAAATCTATATTGTATTTTAAATACACGTGACACTATATTATTGGAGATGTAGGCTCCACATATATGCCACATCAACAAACTCATGAAGTTTTTTTTTAAAATAATTTAAAAAAAAAAATCATTTATAGAAGATTTTAACCTTGAGGACCATTTATGAACCATAAACCCTCGGTTTTTTCATTTTTAAATTTTATGAATTTTAAATTATTAAAAAAAAAACTCCATTACTTTGTTGATGTGGCATATATGTGGAGCCTACATCTCCAATAATATAGTGTCACGTGTATTTAAAATACAATATATATTTTTAAATAATTTAAAATTCATAAAATTCAAAAAAGAAAACCAAAATTTAATGAATTTTAAATTAAGATTTTTTGCAGGTCCAATTTGTGATAGGTGCGTGAACTTACCACATTAGCAAACTAACGGAGTTTTTGACAAAACCTAATGACGGGACCATTTGTGATCACACATACTAACCTTGAGGACCACGAATGACACGAAAAAACATTAATGATGCAATCTGATAGTTTTGTAAACCTTAGGGACGTTTTGTGATATTATTAAACCTAATTATTATATATGATCGTTTTGGGGTTATATAACGATCATTTTTATAATAAAAAAAATTTGATTTCTGATTTTCATTACATGCTAATTTATGATGAATTTTAGTCATAAAAAAATTATTTTATGACATTAGGTTATGAATTTTTTATTTAAAGTAGTTTCATATTTAAGTTTCGCACACGGCTCTTTTTACGTTTCTTTTACTTTTCTTTTGGGATGTAAATATACGTACCGACCTATATTAATCCCCTTTGCCCTTTCTTGTCCTAATCGCATTATTAAGGCTTTGATGAATGAAACCACCACAAACAAAACCAAAAGTTTGAGAATACAGAAAAAGGACTCCTTGACTCTAAAGCCATCACCTTGACCATCCGGATACATTGGATTCATGGCTAATATATGCATGGTCATTATGGAAGCTTCCGTCAACACGTGGGAACAATTTCTCAGCCAGAATTTTTGACACGTGGCTATTTGTGGCCCCTCCTTAAATTTCATAATAAAAGCCTACATATGCTTTTTTGAACCCATATAAAATGCTGTTGCCCAACACTTAGTTTGGCCATGCAAAACTATGGACTCCAGAGGAAAGGTCATGGAAGAGAAGGAAGGCGGAGAGGTTCGATACCGGGGTGTGCGGAAGCGGCCGTGGGGCAAGTATGCCGCGGAGATTCGCGACTCAAACAGGCACGGTGCGAGGGTTTGGCTTGGGACTTTTAACACGGCTGAAGAGGCAGCTAGAGCTTATGATCGAGCTGCTTATGCCATGAGGGGTGGCTTGGCCATTTTGAATTTTCCTAATGAGTACCCTTCAGCAAGTGGTGGCTCTTCCTCTTCATCGTCTTCGGCTAATTTTCCATCTTCAGTGGCTGGGACTACGCAGGAGAGAGGTCGTGGGGAGCATGGAAATGAAGTTCTTGAGTTAGAGTACTTGGATGATAAGCTGCTAGAGGAACTGCTTGATTGTGATCACCAAAAGAAGAACAAAAAATAGTGAGATTGGTATCCCTTTTTGGCGTAATAAGCAGCTGTCCACCGTCTATTTCTGCAAGGCACATCGCAAGGTCAATGATGCCTCTTATCTTTTTTTGTTGATATATAACTAGATTCTGATCATCACCTTTTGCATGCATTTGTTTTTTCAATGAAGAATCTAGCAAAACTGTTGTGTGTTGTCAAGCTTTTTAAGATATGGTGATTTTCATTCTACAAAAGTATGATATGCGCACAACGCAGAAAATACATTGTGAGTAGTTGTATGTAAGCACCTTTAACTTTCAGGGGTTGGTAATTTTTGACACTGACTCCAATTTAATAAGTAGTTGACGATGATTACTGGATTTGACACAATTCACTAACACGAATAATAGACTTTTCAAGTTATTAACTCTGCTTAACTTGTTTTATATGAGGAAAAATAATGATTTTCTCATTTGTTTTTATACATCACATATATAAGAGCCTCACAAAATAGGATTACTTTCATGGTTTTCTCTAGATTGACTTTATGAAATGTTTAGCTTTAGACTTTTAGTCCACAATTTACTTAATTAAACTTGAATATGACACATAAATGAGTTAAGTTACGTACTATCGAACCATGTACAATGATAATTACATAAATCATGAAAATGTTGACAAGTATTCCACACGAGATTTTGAAGAATGTTGAAGTTTCACCCGTGGACGGAACTACACTATGGCTAGAGTAGGCTCTAGCCTAGTTCAAAGTTTTGGAAAAAAGAAATTTAATTCTAATTTTAGGCACTACACCTCATTTTATAAAAATTAGCCCAATCCATCCAAGAAAAAATTAGCATGTCCTATTCAAACAGATCTCTAGTTAGTATCAAGTTTTCTCCTATGATAAAATAAATGGAATTTTATTTAGATCTTTACCCATATAAGAAATAATAGCCCACCCCTATAAAAATTTCTGGTTCCGTTCTTGGTTTCACCTGAGGGTGCAATTTGGATTGGAAAATCCGATTCCAATCGATTATGTTATGACAATTTCCGATTTTGGCGAGTCCAAATCAATTTTGACCTCTGAAAATTCTGATAAAAAATTGGATTGGAATTGGAATGTATCTAGAGATTTGTGAAAATTTTCGAATTCCGAAATATATTGGGGGTTTCAAGCTTAGATTACACACAATTACTAATTTCTTGTTGAACTAAATATAATTTGACGACCAAAATAGATATAGACAAGTTATTTCATAAAGGATAACAACATCTAAGTACTAGCATATAATAGTTTTTCAGGCTTACGTTATAAGTTTTCAATTTTGAGTCAATTTTAATCCTTCAAATGGTTAGGCATATGTTTAGAATTTTGAACTAGTTTATGAAATTTTTCAAAAAATTTCGAAATATGTAAGTTCCGAAAATTTCCAAAAATTATGAGTTTTCCTAATGGGAATGGATATAGAAATTCCCAAATTTTTTGGAACGGAATTGGAATAGAATTTTCATTCTGAATTTTTTGGATTGGAATTGGAATCCCTTGATTCCGATCTGATCCGTCCGAAAATCAACCCCACCACTCCCAAAACCAACTGGCAATGGGGGGAGTAGGCCAAACCCAAGCTAGGTCCCTTAATTTTTCAATGTGGGACAAACATTTTCAACACGTCCCCGCACGTGTGGTGAACTTTTAAGCCTAACACGTAGTCAACACATATTCGGTGATGTGGGAGCATATGTGGCTATTAGGCCCAACACGTGAAGCCTTGCTTTGATACCATGAAAGAAGTTGAGATTCCACCACAAAACCAATACTGTTAGAGTAATGTTCTCTTACCAAATTTGTAATATACCCTCATTTTAACTAGGGTAGTACCTACAAATATGAAGGCACCTACCTATTATATCTTTCAAGTAGTATATGTATGTAATTAAGTGTCTAAAATCAAAATCCAGTCTAACACCAGACTTTAATCTACCAAGCATCTTAATTATCTAAAGATTACAATTTAATTTCCTCACATAAGAAGGGTCCTTCAATTTCGATTTTTCACCTCTTTGATTGGGGTAATGTTCTCGAATTTTCACCCTTTTTTGTAAATACTAGGGACTATTTGCATCTGTTTGGCTCTCTTGTTGTTCTTACTCTCAATTGTATGTGGTTTATTTTTGTAGCACTCCCCTGTACTTTGGTTAGGCTGTTTTGCCTCCAATCTTTAGATAATAATATTTACATTGTAAATAAAAAATAAAAAAAACTTTGTCCCACACCTCTGAACAAATTGACAGTGATGGACTGTTTTTTTCTTGTCCTCTGAATTTGTGGCTGAAATGGATGTTATATAAGTTATAACAAGGTTCAACAATTGTTAATTATATAATAGTCCACTTTAGTGATCTCTAGGCGCACCACAAATATGCATATATTTATAAAAACCCAGAAAACGTAGCCGCCAGTCCTTTCATTGGAATTTGGCCAACTTTATTTTTCACTTGCATAATGTCTTTTTATTTTGTCGCAATCAAGCGAAAAAGTACAATTAATTAAGAAAAAAGTAACAAAAATACAAAAAGAAAAGGCAAAGGTGAGAGATTCCAAGCAAAGAAATGTAAGGTGTGGTCAAAAGCTACACATTAATTCTTGGGTTTTACCAGAAAAGCTACAGATTGGCGCTTGCATGGCAGTCTGCTGTTTCTGTTAGGCGTTTTTTTCGGTTGCAAAATTCCATGTTAGGCCTCAACAAGTTTCGGTGGCCATGACTTGTGCTGGCTTTAAGAGCAATTGTGAATTGAACTGGTTGCAAGCTAGTATTGGGCTCAGTTATTGAATACATAAAGACCTCAACTGAGGCCTGCTACCTGCATACAGTCTCTGTTTTGTTGAAAAAATTGTGAGTTCAAATGTCATGAACGACAATTGTTTTTTATTTTTTTATCTTTAATACAAGTGATAGGCTAAATTATAAGAGGAGAAGAGTTTCTCTCACACACGCATTATTAAGTAGTTAGGAGGGTTAGAATTTGATAACACTGATCTTCAAGTTATGGCTATTTTCCAATAACTAGACCCTGTTTGTGTTGTTGAATGAAATAATAATAATAATAATAATTTGCTCGAGCCATTCTGAAGACGAGTTTTGGTTAAAGGTGGACTTCAATGAACTATAGGCTACAAATCTAATAACAGAGATATGGAAAACGAAATTTTTTTCCTCCTTCGCAATTGTTCCTCTCATGTTAAACACAAAACATGCATGCTCATTCATTCTCTCTCCGATCTTGACCATTTTTAATTTGTTGGGCTTTTATTTGTGGTGGTTGTGTTATTCGAATTTGTTATCTCCTGCTTGCCTGGACTTGTTCGTGTCAATTGTCAACTACTAGTACTACGAATCCCAGCATTACTTTGACCAGTAAAGTACTTGTGTTTGGGACAAATTTGTCTGTCGTCAGCAGTGGTGTGTATATATATTCTTAACCTTTATATCCTTGTCCAAATTGCTCTTCTAAATTAATCATTTCTTTCTTGGGTTGGGACTAAGTATGATATCCTGGCTTCATCTTAAATTCTTAATGGATGAGAAAAGAATTTCATGAAACAAAGATTCTCTGTTTGTGTTTGGAAACAAGGTTCTCTATTTTCCTGTTGCGTGATTCTAAAGTTTGTCAGTGGTGGTACAATATGACTAAGCAAGTCCTGTATTGTCTCTTCTTCAATCTTTATTATGCCTTTCACCAAGGAGACCAAAATATAATCTAGATAGTGATCCAACTTTCTACTTTTTTCAGGAAATCAAAAATCAGGAGATTGTTTTTTGTACTTTTCAAGCACCTCTTGCACTTTTCTAGCGAAGTCTAAATAACAATTTTTAAATTTGTTTTTATCAAAGACTTGAGCCCATCAAACTAACACCTCATTGGTAGCACTATAATTCCTGAAAGGATTCATTTTCCACAACCAAAAAATAAATAAAAATTATGAGTATACCCTCAATATAAGAAAGGTAAGAATTACAGTGTCGTCATAGCCCATATTGCAATAGCGGTATTTATATTTCTAATATTAGAAGATATCTCAAGTTATTTTTTAATGTTAGAAGGCGTCTCTAATTCAAATCCCCTTTTCATGTTGATAATAATAACATATTATTAGAGAAACCGTACACATACATGTGCATATGTGTATATCATACTAAAACAAAATATGACATGAAAAATGTGCTTGCTAAACTATGGTTGAACAACATATATTATTTTATAGAAGGGAAATGTGTTCAACTCACTAAACAACAAGGGAAGAAAAAGGTTACACAAACACAACTCAATTTCTTTGCCCAAAAAAAAACACAACTCAATTTCACTTCCATTTGTTTTTCTCCTCTTGAGAATCAAGAAGGTCCTCCAACACCTTGTCATCCAAATACTCAATCTCAAAGACTTGCCTTCCTTGCCCAGTAGATGAACTTCCACTAGGAGCAGCAGCAGCAGCAGCAGCAGCAGCAGCAGAAGAAGAAGAAGATGAAGAAGAAGAAGAAGAAGAAGAAGAAAATGATGATGAGAATCTAGGAGGATGAGGAGGAGAGCCCATAACTTGAGAATAATACTCATTTGGAAAGTTGAGTATGGCAAGATGGCCCCTTAAATTAAAAGCAGCTCTGTCATAAGCCCTTGCAGCTTCTTCAGCCGTATCAAATGTACCAAGCCACAGACGAGCACCTTGCCTTGAAGGGTCTCTTATCTCAGAAGCAAACTTCCCCCATGGCCTCCTTCGGACTCCCCGATAACGCACTTCTTCACTTCCCTTCTCTTCCATTCCTTGCTTCTGTAGATCCTTTCCTCTACGAGGGTCTTCCATATTTTCTAGCTTGATTCTTTGAATAATTTCAGTGGTCGTTAATTTTGACAAGCCTTTCTGTTTTTGGTTTCAAATATGGTGGCATATAATGTATCTCATTGATGTATTTATAGGTGTTTGATTTTGGGACAAATGGGGTCATATCACATATGACTTAGAATTATGTACTGTGATTGTGAGAGTCCACATGAACGTGGATTGACCAAGCGTAAATGGATGTTTCTTGGAAGGTTCTTCATCTTCTTGTATATTAATTATTATCATCTAGGGCTATAATAGAGGTGCAAAAATTCGATTCTTCGACTCCTTCTATGATCAAATTCAAAAAGGGTTTGTAAATCTCTTTTCTTGATAGGCATTTTCTTTCAAATGGGCTTCGAATTCTATCTTTTCATGTTCATATTATGTGAGAATAATAGATTGTGTTGGTTGGTAATAGTTTTTTTCTTTCTTTCACTGAACCATTGAACTGTATTGTCACTTTACACAGAATATGTAGAGATTGATTCCCATATCACAAAGATTGGAGGAATTGGACCCACAGTCACAGAATATGAATGCGTAAGTGATTTCATCCTAATAACTAAGAATATTACAAGTATGCATTAGCCATACAATTTTGGTTGATGGCAAAAATAGGAAACTCAGAAAAAGCAAGATAAGGTCTCAAGGGGTATAATTTCCCTATTTGGTGGAACAGTCGACTGCTATTTATATATTGTCCCCTTGCACTACTCCCTCGTGATATGCTTTGATCATTGTAGGGATTTCGGATATGAGATTTTTCAAATCATATCAAATTATTCATATTTTATTTTATTTGATATGAAGCATATAGAATATGAAAATATTTTTGCTCACTACTTTAACCCTATGTGTACTCTCACCATCATTCTCAACACTTGATAGGTGTTCATAGGCATAACCATAAATAACTCTTTGCTTTGTATTTGTGGAACCATAGTTATGCCCATGGACACATGTCAAGTGTTGAGAAAGGTGGTGATGGCAGTGGTGGAGCCAGAAATTTAAGTAAGAAAGGGCACCCTTAAAAATTCAAACACTTTCTTTTATGACAAATCAACCTAGTTTTTAAGAAATCCCTAATTTTATCACTTTTTTCTATTTCTTTTTCTTTACTTTTTGTATGAATAACCTATCACTCTTTTATGATAACAAAATACATGCAATTCAAAAGAAATTTAGACATGAAAATAAAAGAGATCAAAGAAAATAGTGGCCATTTAAGAATTTTTGAGGAATTTTATGATATTTGTACAATATACTAACATAAAATTGTATATACAACAATATTTGAGAGGGGGCCCGTGCCAACCCTGGGCATGCATTGGCTCCGCCAGTGGATGATGGTACACATTGGGTTAAAATAGTGAGCAAGAATGCTTCGTATAGAATAGCGTTCAAGCGTTAACGACTCATTTTGGCTCACTCCACACTATAATTCTTTGATCAAAGTTATTCATTCGGCATTCCATGATCGTGGTTGCATATATACACTCAAATCGAAAAAAACATAAATTTCGACACAATGATATTTTAAACCACTCTAATGTATATGGAGGGGAACAAACTCAAATACAAGGGGGCGAGTACACTGTCTTGTCTTGGCCAATGGCCATAACCCACACCTGCTCAAGTTGAAAATCTTTGATTATTTGTGAATATTTTCATTATATATCATAATGTGTTCATCTATTTATTTTATCACAATTAAAATAACTAAATGATTTTTTTTATTTTTTATTTTTATAGAAATGATCTTTCAATGAGTACCTAAAATTGAACGGTTCAAATCATATAATATATTATGGAGTGGACCTGGCGATTAATTAATGTAATGTTGTCAATCAATATGGTCATAAAATGTGATCCCTTTACCTTTAGTTGTAAAAAGTGCTACTATTTCCACTCTCTGTCCTATTTTCGCACCCACCTTACCTTTCCACCTACCATGTAAATTAAAAAAAAATACAATCCTATCTTTCCACCCATCATTATTCCTAAAATACCCTTAATTATTAATTCAAGCAAATTCTCTTTGCTAATAATTAGTAGTTGAGATATGGAGAGGATCAAGTTGTGTTTGATGGACTGGATAAATGTTTCAGCAATTGAGGAGTCGTACCCTTTCTTCTTCTTTATTTTTTCTTTTTGTCAAACGATAGAATAGGTGGGTAACATGAGTTGAGATTTTTTTTCCCAAAGTCCTTAGAAGTCATTACAAAGGGAAAAATTTATCTTTAAAATTTTGAAAATAAAATAGGTAGAAAAATAGGACATGGGGTGGAAATAACAACACTCTTTATAAAACTAAACATAAAAAGAGAATATATAAGAATAACCAAATGATCTTAAGTACATCATATATTCTTCTATCCCAACAATCGAAAAATTCCTAAAGTATTAAAGAGTGGCATAGGATTAAAGTAAAATTCAGACCCTCCCTCTTCCAAAAATAAAACCAAGACACTCTCGTCGTTAAGAAACATGTTCTTAAATACCACTATTCTTGTTGATATTGTCTCATTATTTCCATAGCAAATAGTAATTTCAGTGATATCACATAAATAAAATATCAATCTTCTGTCTATATTATCGATATTGTTGATTTACTATAGTAATTCTGATATTCAAGAGCATTTCTCTTGAAAGATGGCAAATCAAATAACCTTTTTCTTTTCTTTTCCAAATGGGATAAAATATAAGTTTTGGTAGACCTTGAAGACAAATTATATGTCGTTAACTACCAAATCAATAACTCGTCCATAAAAAAGAAGTGAAAACCTAAGGGCCGTTTGATAACCATTTCAATTTTAGTTTTTAGTTTTTATTTTTCATTTTTTTTGCTAGAGCATAGAGGAAAAAGAGGGAGAATGGAAGTGAGAATGAGAGTAAAGATGAGATTGAGAGGGAATATGAGAGAGGAGGATGGGAGGAAAGAGTAATAAAATTGAAAACAAAAACTAAAAACTGAAATCTATTTGAAATTGTTTTCACTTTCAAGTTTTTGTTTTCACTTTTGTTACTACTCCCTCCCATCCTTCCCTTTTATCATCTCTCTCAATCTCATCCTTATTCCCATTCTCACTCTCATTTTCCTCTATACTGTAGCACAAAAAATGAAAAATGAAAACTAAAATTAAAATGGTTATCAAATGGGGCCTAAGTTACCTAACCTAATAATTTTTTTTTTCTTTCGAAAACCTAACCTAATATATATTTTTTCTTTCGAAAACCTAACCTAATAAATTTCTTGGAGGTAAAAAAATTAGGCGCTATATCTATCAATTGGAAAACAAGAAGTCGATGGGACTCCTGGTGGAGTTTCATTTCTTTTGTTTTTGTTTCCTTTCTCTTTCGTTTTCCCCAAGCATTTTGTGATCACTGATTACGTCGTTAAAAACAGTGGGACATACATAACCAATGGGCTGTGCCCGCTTGGATAGTGAATCCCAAAAAGATTTTGTTATTTGTCTTATATTATTTGGCTTGCTTATTTATTTATTTATTTATTATTTATTATATTTATAAAACAAAGAACGCTTGCTCGAAGTATGGGCAAAAGAAGAAGAATTGAGGGTTTCTTTTGTTTCATGATTAGAGAAAACGTACTAATGGGAATTGTCAAAGCTTGCATACGTTAGGCCATACGCACAAGGGAACATGATGAGCTTCAGCAGATTAGGATTTTTTATAGGTTCATCCAGGACAGAATCTTTATAGGATCAGAAGCTATAGAAAATGGTCCAATTCGTCTAAACGAAAGCTTTGACATTGCCATGATATTCAAAAGGAGCTCCTCACTAACTCCAATTTAGTATTAATTTAAAAAACAAAAAGGTAAGCAAAGAACTAAGAAACAAAACCAAAATAATAATAATAATTAAAGCAAAGAAAACTGAGAGAATTTGGTTTGAATGTCCTAGAACATGGAGACCAGATCATCCCTAGCTACTTTAAACTGTTAATGAAGCTTTGTATTCAGGCAGATTTAGTCTTGGATCAATTTATAAAGATGAAGGAATTGCATTCTTATTTGCCAACACCTTTCCAATTTTATTAATTACAACTCCTTAATTATGGTTGTTTGACCCTCTAAATTCCTAATCCTTTGAATATTTTAGCACGCACTTTTTTCAAATGTTAGATATATGTGGTTGTTGTTTGAAAATGGAAACATGATCAAGCGAAAACTTAGCACAAAGAGCCAAAATTTGTAAGCATCTTGAATGGAAAATAATATTGACAAGATGCATATAGCTTTATATGGGCATCTATGCCTTTTTAACAAAGAGTGGAGAAACCGTGTGAACCTAATTCTCGGTGAGGAAAAGCTGTTTCAGAATCTAAATCTCTCAAATGAAAATTGGGAATAGTGGGGATAGCGGTGTTTTGTCTAGGTAACATAGAATGCAAAAAAACTTTTGACAATGTCAAGGTATAAACCTTGTGAACCTAAGAACCTTTTGACAATGCCAAGGTATCATAGAATGCAAAAAAACTTACTTGTAATGGGGATAGTGGTGTTTTGCTATCCCCGGCCAATAACACAATGACACGTGAAAAAGTTATTCTACGTGTCATTGTATTATTGACCGGGAATAGCAAAACACCGCTATCACTGTTGCATGAGAGTTTTTCTCCATAAAATGAAGCTACAAGTTGAGCGTGGATTGGATGCTCTATAATACATTTTATGCTCGCATTGGCCCATCAATAATGCATGAGGTGCTGGGTTTATCATTTGAAAGTTATACAATTTGTTACACACATGGAACTCTAGATAACACAATTTGAAGCCCAGGCCACATTCCAAATTGCAACACTGTTTTTAGTTGTACCCAAATTTGTTCTTTAAAAAAAACTCCTGATTTTGGGAGGAACATCCCCTCCTAAGGCCTTAACATGGTTTGCAAATGCTAAGGAAAGATTTCAGGCCCATTTTAGTTGACCCAGGTAGATTTCTTCAGGTTTAAAGAATCATAATGAGATGGAACAAAATGAAAATGTATAATCTAATCCTTTAGCGGTGTTAATACACCTGGAGGCGGCGATAAGATCCTTAATTCACAATCTAATTTAGGTTGATTTTTTAGCGATCGACTATACAACAAATTTCATATGTTTTGTTACTGATGAATCAAAACAAGGATGATAAAGACGTACTAGTTTGGATGAGATCCACATAGAAAGAAGAAAAGGCTCTGCCAGTCAAATTCAATCACCAAAATGCAGATGCATTGAGCCTAGCCATAAAAAAACCAATGCCACCAAAAAAAATAAATATATATTTGGAGGCTAATTGATGAAATGAAGCACCTTTCGCATTCCTAGGCTTGCATGTTTATAATGTGAACCGGGGTTGAGGTCGTAAAATGATGAGTGAGAGTTTGCTGTGGGAGTGAAAAAATCATGGGGACCCAGATGACCTAACAACTCATTACCTGAGCACCTAGATTTGACTACATTAAGGTTTATAAAAACCTGGGAAATATTCTGCAATCAATTACTTTGTCATTTTTCACAACATCAGTACTAATATTATAATCCTTAGTTTGATAAGGTATGTACAGATTCATGTACCATTTACATCTTTTTAAACAGAAATGGTTCATCCCTTTATCCAGCTTTCATCTTTGATGATGATATCAGACTTATCTTTTGGTTCGTTTCTTCTTAATTTCAAAGAGTTTGGCATATCGGATTTTTGGATCAGAATTGTTAATTAGATAACATTATATACGCCATTGTCATCTTATGACAACATAAAATGCTAGATATCTAGTAACTCATCGTTCATATCTTTAATTTTTGCTATTTCCACATTATTACTTAAGAAAATCCTGATTTAAGGATGATTTTAATATCCTTTGTTTCCTTTACACAACCAATTAATACGGCTCTACCTATGGATTGGATGTCCTATAATATAATAATGTCTATTTTTTTCGCGAAAGTATAATATAATAATGTTGGGAATCATAAAGATGAAGGGAACAGATAATAATAAAAATTACTGGGGGATCATATCAACTTTTTAACTTTTTTAGCAGTGAAAAAGGAAAAAAGTAATGATTTGTAACTCAAGCTGTTAACAATGGTTATTTCAACTCACGAGATCATGTGCTCGAATTCCCTTTCCTTCAATATCACTTGTAATAGAAATCAAAGTTTCTTCAAATCTTCATTAACTAATAGTGATTTATAACAAGGACTACTAATCCTTAACTTTTTGAGGAATCATTCATCAATATTTGTGAATGACTAATTTTTCTCAATCTTTTTTTTTTACCTTGGTTCATTTCTTCAGTTTTCCAGAATTACTCTCATAGAAAAATAAACACTAAAAGTTTTTAAAGACAAAAATAGTGTAGTTTTAATTTATAATGTGGGTTATTTGGTAATAAAATGTGCCATAAATGCATTCCTAAATCATTGAAAAGCATACCAATATGTGGATTTGATCGGTGCCAGATTAGACATGCTAACTTTTAGTCGTATCACAAAGTCAATAAATTTAGAAAACCAGCGGAGCTCCAGGTTTCACTTTCACTCATTCATAAGAAATGTAACATGTAAGAGATTTCACATTCCCAAAAAGGTGCTCACCAAACATAGGAGACTATTCTTGCCTTATGATAATGGCTAGTGTTAATATCCTTAAACGCATGCTCATTTTTAATGCAGAAACTCGTGGTCCAATTTTTAATATATGTATTGCCACTCGGCATTACTACGTGGATCGAAAGAATTTTTCTTATAGATACTAATACCTATTTTCATTTGGCACTGATAATAACAGTACAACTAAAAAGATTGTTCTCAAAGGAAATCATTGGCATGTACATGGTAATCAAACGAAAATGAAAAGAATTACTTGTTATAGTATTAACTAAGGGGCGCAGTCTTGGCCTTGAAGATTTTTGGAAATATTAAGATGGTCCTAAGTGCACGGGAGGGTGGGGCATATGAAAGTGGCAAGTTAAATGTGAAAAATACATGAATGGACCATATACCATGAATCTGTAGGCATCATTGCTGGCCTAACTGGTTAGTCAAAATAATAGTGATGAATTTGGCTTTTTGGAATCTTCCTCAATTTTGTTTTAATTTCAGTACAAGAAAAAAATGGTTTAATTTTAAATTTATATAAACCCTTGGATGGTGGTGGTGATAGGGAGTGGTGAGCAAGACTATCTCATCAGACCATTTTAGCACACGTGACAAATAGATGCTTGTAATTCGTTTTTTTTATAAAAAAAATTCCAAATTTTCCTCATATATATATATCTATTTTTCTAGAAAAGAAGAAAGAAAGTAGTTGTTTGACAAAAGAAAAAGAAATTGAAAGAAAGTAGTTCAAGTTGGAATAGAAATTACCCTGCAGTTTCCTTGTGTTTTTTATTTTATATTTTATTTTTTGCTTATTCTCTTACTTTTCAATATCCATTTCCTTTAATTATTTTTGTAAATATGTTTATGATAAATAAATAAATAAGCAATCCAAGTTGGATTAGTCTTACCTGATCGACTGGTGACATGGGCACTAGTTGCAATCTGCACCCTTGTCCCCCTTTCAAGAGATCGGTTGGAATGGCAGCAAAAGTCATTCAAGACCAAATTTGCATCAAACAATTTGGACCACAAGTTTGCCACCACGTCCCCATATATATGGTAAAAACAAAAACAAAACAAAACAAAAAAATCAAATTTGGTATTTTGGTTTGAAGGTTACAATAGTGGTATAAAATCGTGGGAACATTTTTGTTTACCACTTTAACTCAAGATGTATGCTAATCACGTTTCACAACACACGTGTCCATAAGCATAATTATAGTTACAAAAATCAAAGTAAAAAGTTAACCATAGTTATACATATGAACACGTGTCAAGTATTAAAAATAGTGGTGAGTATACACCTTGGATAAAAGTGATGCGCAAAAATATTTCCCTAAAATTGTGGGTGGGTGGTAGTGGAAAATATTTACCTTATTTCATCTCATGATGGAGACCTGAAAAAGGAATGATCCCAAAAGGGCATTTTCCTAGAAGCTCCATCCATGTACATGAAAACATTTCAAAGATGCTTAACTTGGGCTACCTCTAATATTATCTTTTACTGCAGCTGACTTGTCTCTTTCCTTCTCTTGTATCCATTCTTTCCGGAGGACTTTCAAAGTTGAACCAAAAAAAAGATATCCTAGTTTTGATGACTTTGAAACTAACAATAGGGATGAGGTTTCAAGGGGGCGTGCATCTAGACCTTTCAAACATTAATTTCCTAATGCCGACTGATGAGATAATAGGATAATAATTATTTATTTATTTATGTGTATATACATAAATATCACAATCACCAAAACAAGTCCCAAGGAGAAAATTTAACCCAACTTGTTGCTTCATACAAAAAAGGTCATCCTCATTCGGGTGCTGATGAGCTTGAGCAAAGTGAGCACGTCCAGAGAGCAGCAAATTAGGATTTTGGCTAATCATTTCACATGAATCCCGATGTTTTATGCAATATGGAGAGACGTGAAGAAAACCTACCTAGGCTACCTAAGCTAGCTGCCTAAACCACAGTCAAACAATTAGTCCCCTATTTCTCTTTCTATTTTTACTTTCTTTCTCTGTGTTCATAAAATGTATGTGTTCAATCTTGTCCCATCATCCTTGGGTTTTTTGAAAACTTTGTTTTTATTTGAATTTTTTTTTTGACTGAGTGCTTTCAAAAGGTTACCAAAGAAAATTGACCACCGCCTTTTTATTTTTTTTAAGTTTTAAAAGTTATGATTCAATGTCAAATCAACATGATACTTAACTTACGTGTGTGAATCACTCGTATATATTTAAGCGTATCAAACACTACAAATTAAAGTGAATAAAGTCTGAACACATTTATATATATGCAATGCAACATGAATATGAAATGAAACATATATCTTAAAATGTAATCTAGTATGGAAATGAAGAGTGGAATCTCATTTAATTAACATCTATAGCTCACCATTGAGCAATGAGTCCATGACCTTGTAAGTCTCTAGTTTCTAGGGGTCATTTTCTTTTACATGGAAAATCGAAGTCCACTACTTACACCAAATGGGTCAAGTTTTAAGTTAGTGATGGATTGGTATGAGTGGAAACCGTAGCCAAGTGATCCACGGGTGATTTACTTTTGTTATTGCAATTTAGAGATGTAATCTTCTTCTTCCCTAATGAGTGAAATTGATGATAAAGTGACAAGTAATAATATAAAACGTATTGCTCAAGTTTTATTTGTAAATCCAAAGCCATAAGACCCTTGACTTCTTTTTTCCAACCCTCGTTTCCTCGAACATTCGCAAAACCATGACCTCTTTCTTCCCAAATAAATATTTTGGGCTCCAAGCCATCCAAGCAATGTCAAATTTTTTTTTTTTTTTTAATTTCTTTCAAAATCCTAGACAACTTTGAAAGCGAAAATACATGGACAATCCAACGGTGGTCCTTGAAGTGGTAAAAAATTGAACTCACCATCTCCAACGGCCATTCAACTACCACGCAATCTGTGAATAGTAGTACCATTCATCTGACAGAGGAATCCACATGCTGACACGTGGGCAAGCTCCTATGCGACAAAAGGACACTGATATCATAAGCTGCTGAGGTCAGCACAAGTTTCTCTCTGACCTGGCCGCCATGCTTCAATTGACCCATGTGTTAAAATTCATCCCAACTTGCGTAGGATCCCACAATAAATACAAATAAAATACAGCCAACCACATCTTATATTAATATGATCCACCTGGCTACTTTTACCTTTTCACCCTTACCCATTCATTTTTAACTTGGGGGCCCCATTGGCCCCTATTGGTCCAAATCGGTCCTGTGGGACCCATTGGAACTGGGTATAAAAATGGGAGTAGGCTCCAAGTATTAGCTTAACCACAATGTATAGCTACACTAGCACAAACACAATATTCCAAGAAGAAAACAGAGACACCACCCCAATTCTTCAAATGAATTACTCAATCTTCCACTCCCCAATTTCAGATTTGTCACCTGAATCTTCATTCGGATCATCATTTTCTTGGGATGATCACAAATTTGGCAACAACTCACTTCCCTTCAACGAAAACGACTCCGAAGAAATGCTTCTATATGGCCTAATTTCCAACGCCACCCAAGAAATAACATCAAGAGAAACAGAGACACTCTCTGTTTCTGCAAACCCAATCAAGGAAGAGGAAGTGAGCTCCACGTCCGACTCGGAGAACCCGAAAAGGGAAAAGTCCTACAGAGGGGTGAGGAGGCGGCCATGGGGCAAGTTTGCTGCGGAAATTAGAGACTCCACCAGGCATGGCATAAGGGTGTGGCTAGGCACATTTGACAGTGCCGAAGCTGCAGCCTTGGCCTATGATCAGGCCGCCTTTTCGATGCGTGGCTCCACGGCGATTCTCAACTTTCCGGTGGAGAGAGTCCGAGAATCGCTTAAAGAAATCAACTATGTCGCTTCGGATTTGGACGGGGACTCGCCGGTTGTGGCGCTCAAAAGAAAGCACTCTATGAGAAGGAAAATCGGGAACAAGAAGAGCAAAGTGGAGAGAGATGTGAGGATAGAAAATGTGGTGGTGTTTGAAGATTTAGGCGCAGATTACTTGGAAGAATTGTTAAATTCATCTGAGAGCACAAGTGCCACTGCCACACCTAATCGTTGATTCAAAAACATTAATTCAACTTTCTTGTATTCTTTTTCTTTTTTTTTTTATTTTCTTTTTTTGTAATTTTATGAACCATCATCACTTTGAAATCTTTCATCTGTCTCATCTCCAATCCTTTCTTTTTGCTGTAAGTTGCCAAAAAACGATATGGAGTTACGTATTTATGTATCCTGGTGTCTCATTTGGGGCGCTCAATTAATTGAACCTTAAAGTGATTAGATTTAATATTCTACCAGTCAACTAATATGGCTGGTCACTCATATCATACACAAAATGACATTGCCACATGCACGCGTGCTGTACGAACTCCAAGTTAAACCACACTTAATAGTAGTACTTCAATCCTCACATCTTTTTGCATTTGGCTGGTTTTTCATGGCCGGGAGATTCTTGTGTTTGTCGTCATGCATTGCGTTAGACTCTTATACATAACGCATGATATTTGAATTATGTATACATTCTGCGTGCGCTTCTAATGCATTAGTTAGACTTTTACGTATCGTGCGTGAAACTTGGATATATACCACTTACATAAACAACAAGTTTTCTTTCTTCAACGAGGCTACAAAATTAATATTTTCCTTCATAGAAATATCATATACATAATACATTGGTTGATGAGCAGGAGTGTGAATATTGTTATTATTATCCTCCAATGCCAAAGGGGCCAGGCTATGAAAATATCAAGGATATATTCATATGATATGCCCCACGTGCCATGACCAAAGAGCTGCAACTTGCTTGGTTAGTCCTCAGTTTCAATCGAATTAATTTTGGTTTTAAACGGCAGTTTTGTCTTTAAGCACTAAGCACTTGTAAGTGTGGACACCTGTATAAACCTAATATTCAAGCAATTAGCTCGAGCATTATGCAAACCATATCAACTAATTAAGCTTAATTAGTTCTCCAAGTAAGTAGTTGTGTGGAGAAGGGGAAAAAAGAGTGAGGTAAGCACGGACCCAAACTTGAACACTGTTTTGGTCCAATTTCAAAGCAAAGAAGCTTCTGCGAGCAATTCAGTCTTAGTACAATATCTGCCACTTGCGACTTATCTAATTACTTCATCGTGTCATCACATATAATAATAACAGATTTAATTCATTTGAATATATATTATCTTCACGTGGGGTCTAATTTGATTCTTCTATAAAACTATCATAAAATTGTGATCCTCCTTCCTCCGCTTCTTTTTAAAGTATTTTTCTTTGGACCAGATGATTTGCTTTCGATATCACGTATAAAGTTTATTTTTATCATTATTATATCAATATTTAAAAGAGATTTCAAATTCGAATTCTCTTTTTCTTTTCAATAAAAAAGAATACCGATATCATATTGTTAGCCACATACTATAGTAATTGGTACAATATGATATGTAACACCATAATTACATGATCATGCAACGACTTAAGTATTTTTTTTAAACACAACTAATGATAATCCATGGGCTGGTAGTACATGAATATTAATCTTTAATTAAATTTTAAAAAAAATTTAATTTACATTATTCATTCACAAAAGACGCAAGTAGCAATATTGTAATTTGCATGAATGTTGATAACCATAAATTTTGTCACGTGATTCTCAATTGCAACCAGTAAAATTGAGGGTCAAAGTCCTGGCAGTCAAAATCCAACCAAGTCATTCAAGCCGCTTCCACGTCCTCTAGGAAACCTAATTAAGCATAATATTCAATGGAAAATCATGATTAAAATTGATTAAGTGAGGTGTTTTAGTACGTATGATATGGTGAGCTCAACTTGGCCAACTTTCAAGAACAGATGTAATGAGAATATTAGAAATTCGATCAGATTCTCATTTAACTGGACTTTTTTTTCAAGAAGGACCTGAATTCTTTTTTAGGTTATCATGATCATTGAAATTTTACTGGTTCCTGCAAGTATTGCACTGATCATGGAAAAGATATTGGGATGACATCGAAGGGTTTCCACCCTTAGGCTTAGGTCTAATCTAACGGAGTTAGGATTTGTGAAATTATGCTTTCTTGACTACAAGAGAAAAGATAGATTCATCCAACACACTGCATTTCAGACATCCATCTAATCTGATGACAAAAAGATAGATTCTTATTTAAAGACTTCAATGAGAATAACTCATGATTAAAAGTTCGGAAGTTTCTGCTCAAATACTCAGCATATTAATTCAAGTATTAATGCAATGATGCAAATGGATAATTTATTTATTTATTTATACGTTTTTGTGGCTAAACAGAGTTTGAAACTATCTCCGGCTACTGTTTTATACAATAGGAGGAGCTATTGGTGACTTGGTCCATGCATGCTTTGTTTTTGTACCATGACGGAGAAAACAGAAACAGAGCAATTTAAGTGTGGGAGCAAAAATTAAGTCCCAATTAACAAGCCACTTCCTATGAACCCTAAATTTAGGGAGTGGAGGGATCAAATAACATGATATCCACTACCATTGAGCATGGAGATAAATAAGGGATATGGGACTCGGAGTTCAAGGGTTCAATGCCTATAAAAGGCTAACTAATCCCCCAGCATAAGGAGAGAGAGGTATGAGATTATTCTGACTATACGCAATATTCCTGAACGAACACTGACTTGAGCGTCGGAGTGTTTTCTTGCAGGTACTCCCCTCTCATTGGTGGCAATCGAAGATGGTGTTCGGCTTCTCAACATTTATTACGAGATTACTTGTTGAGAAAAAGAAATAAAGCAAAGAATTGAAAATGCAAATAACTAAAATAAGGGAAAAACTAAGGTTTTAGATTCCATACCATTATTCCATAAACTCTAACAATTCCCACGGAGTAGCAATCAAGAAATCAATCTACTACTTTCTCAAGATATATCAATTAAGCATGCGTTTTTATGAATCTTATGTAAATTCCCATTCCCTTCATAATTACAAATTCTAAGCTATCCTATGTGAAAAATATTGTTTAACTACAAAGGATCAAAGAAAATTGTATATTAGTAATAGAAAACCAAGGATGCATTAATAGATTAACTTGTATTCCTAATTACCACAAATACATGATAGAAGTGGTGAAAAGAAAATTAACCTATTAATCATGTGAAGGTGAAATTATAAACATTGAAGAATATAATAGTTGGGAATTGAAAGTTAAGACCTAGAACTTCATTTCATAATGGTATTTCATCATTAACAAAGTTTAACTAGACATAAATAAAATAACAACACAAGATAAGAATTAAGAACAAAGAGGAGAAGGAAAAATTGCATCATCAACCCCTTAGTTCCTTGCCTCATGGCTCCCCAAGGTTCTCTCCAATTATATTGCCATTTTCCCTCTCCCTTTGGTGCCTAAGAATTGCACAAAATCTGCACTCTATTCTACTAAAATCTGCTCTACAATTCTCTACCCATTCTCTTTGCATTACCTTCTATTTATAGAGGAAGGAAAGCAACTAAAGCATCAACATAATCATCATCTTCAAATGTTGGCAGCTGCACACATGGTGCTGCCCACTCTTCTTTTGCTGTACATGTGGTTGCTGTCTAAAGTTGCTGCTATCTTTCTAATGTAATTCCTCACATGCACACATGATGGGCTTCCATCATGTATTCTTTGCTTCTTGTCCTTTCCTTTATGTCTTGGTGCGGCACTTCACTCTTCTTTTCAATATCCACTAGTAATTGCTGCACTTATTTATTAACTTGCTGCAAATCTCACCAAGAGCCTACAAAGAAAAAGTAGTAATTTTAATTTCCAATACTTTTATTAGCATAATGCCCAAATTTATAAAAACCAATCTTTAGCCTAAATAGCTCAAAATCAAATAAATTACAACACTAACAAATATATATTTAGGGATAAAACTTGTAATAATTATGTGCTTATCAATAAATAAGGGATATGAGACTTGGAGTCCAAGGGTTCAATGCCTATAAAAGGCTATGAGATTATTTTGACTATACGCAATATTCTTAAACGAACACTGACTTGAGCGTCGGAGTGTTTTCTTGCAGGTACTCCCCTCTCATTGGTGGCAATTGAAGAGGGTGTCCGGCTTCTCAACATTAATTATGAGATTACTTGTTAGAGGACCCGAAATTTTATGCTCCAACAGATGGGGCCGTCTGTGGGAACCGCACAAAAAGTCATGATGAGAAGCCATGGATACATTCTTGCCTTGGATGCTACAATGGGAGCATGAATTAAAACCCCCAATCAGAGAAGAATTTCTTACTCTATCTCTTGTAATTTAAAGATGGATGAAAATATTGCATTCTATGATTGCCCTTCATCGTACACAATTCAAAAAGTCTTATATGGGCGTTGTTAACATTGCTTATTGAATTATGTGACAAACGAATTGAATATATTGGGGGTATGGGGCTGAATGCTTTAAACCTTGATATTTTTCTCTATGTCGTCTGACCAGAGAGCAAAAGAGCATATATACCATGTTTATTTTGGGGCTGCCCTTGAGTTCAATTATCTCTTTTATTATTCATGCCAATCCATCTATTATGTTTCTTATGCCTATTATGGGGCTGTCACATGGATTTCTCTGATTTTCTCTCTATTGCTGCCAGGCATAGTACACAAATGAAGCATTCAAGTTTTCAAAAATAATTCGACGAGCACAAGTTTGAAATTCTAACGCATATGATTTTTATTACTTTTGGTTTGAACTTCTATTATAAAGAAAAATCAGGATCCTTTTGCAAAGACGCAAAGAGGCGTTGGCACCATCCCGACAGAACTCGTGTCTGCCCACAATCATCTAGGACCAAATTGGTATCAAATGGGATATGCAGTGACATGACCACGGCAAATGATGCAAACCAAATATTAGCAAGAAAGAGAAGAAAGATGCTCAGAGAAAAGAAAAGGCAAAGGGCAAAGAACAGCAGAGCACAAACTGCATTTCTTGAAAACAATCAGCTGGAACAGACAAATTTATACTTGGATGGAGTATACAGATAAGAACTATCTCATAATTCATTTTGATTAGTTTAGAATTAAATGCAAAACTTAATTTCTTCTTGATAAATAAGGAAATAGGACATTGAGCCACTACACTTATATGGTGCATCGATTCTGGATGTGCATTAACAAATGCATTTTGCATTAGATGTGAGCATCATGGATTTTATTGGCATACACTACATTGATGTACATGTGAGAATTGTTTGTAAAGCCTGTATGTGAATAACAGACTTATATGCCTATATCACAAGTTGCATTGGATTTGCTAAAGTAATCCATGTAATCGCATTAGGAGATGTGCCCCTGCCATACACTAACAAGCCACACAAGTATATGCTTATGATGGCACGGTGGGTGTGGGTTGGGGGCATCTATGCCTTAGTAGAAATGTCAATATTTAAAATCGCACACCTGTCATATCTTTCTTGCTTATGAGAACAATATGTTCGCATTTGGAATTGCTCAAGTATCGTGTCCTCTGAAATCCTTACTTGCACATGATGATTTTGTATACTTACACTCATTGATTGATTGAATGCTCATAAGAGGAGTTTTTCAAAGATAATGTTTTGCTCAGAGGCTCTTGTTGAGAAATGGTTGATCGTTGGCAAAGAATTATATCGAGAAGGTAGAATGCAAAAGATGAAGATTTTTTGTGGATTTCGTCATTATGCACGAGGAAGTAAAGACACATATTTGTAAAGACGACGCTTTTACTCAAAACCGTCGTCTATTATATGCAAATAGACGACACTTTTACTCAAAACCGTCGTCTATTATGAAGTAAAGACGACCCTTTTTATATGAAAATGGTCGTCTATTATGAAGTAAAGACGACCCTTTTTATATAAAAACCGTCGTCTATTATATGTAAAGACGACTCTTTTTATAAAAAAACCGTCGTCTATTATATGTAAAGACGACGGTTTTTTTTTATAAAAAAGGTCGTCTATTATGAAGTAAAGACGACCATTTTTATATGAAAATGGTCGTCTATTATGAAGTAAAGACGACCATTTTCATATAAAAAGGGTCGTCTATTATATGTAAAGACGACGGTTTTTTTATATAAAAAGGGTCGTCTATTATTAAGTAAAGAACTATGTTTTATTATATCCAAAGACGTCGGTTTTGTTAAAAAGCCACCATCTATTAAATGTGAAGACGACGATTTCTTGAAATTCTGTCGTCTATTAACTCTAAGACAACGATTTTTTAGTAAAACCGTCGTTGATTGTATATAAAAAGACGTTATGGTGTTAAAAGAGGTCATGTACAGATGACGGTTTTTCCAATAAAACCATCGTTTTATTATCTTTAGTTTTTTGAAGAGTCAATAGTTATTACATAGTCAACCAATCTTTATTCTATTACATACATACTTCCTACCTATAATTAGAAATAACGGAGCTCACAAATTCTACTAATTTGATTTTAACTTCATCAATTTGTTCTTGGGTTGACTTAACTCTGCCTTCTTGCACATTTTCCAAGTTGTTGGTGTCGAAAAAGGAAAGACCTGCACGAAAGAGACCCCAATACTCTTAAACATAAACTTGTTTAGCAGTAACCTAACCTTAGCAAAAAGATCTATGCA
>NW_018921345.1:115093-134889 GCF_002207925.1 Prunus avium
TTTTTTAAAAAAAAAGTGTCGTCTATTATATGTAAAGATGACGGTTTTTTTTAAAAAAAAGGGTCATCTATTATATGTAAAGATGACGGTTTTTAAAAAAAAGGGTCGTCTATTGTGAAGTAAAGATGACTATTTTTTTTTTTTAAATGGTCGTCTATTGTATATAAAGATAACAATTTTCATAAAAAACCGTCATCTTTACATACAATACACGACGGTTTTTAAAACCGTCGTCTTTCATCCTATAATTAACGATCTTTACCTTTAAACAACGACGATTTTCTTTAAAAACCGTCGTCTTTACAGATAAACAACGACGGTGAAAAGCTGTCGTAGTTTGACACCCAAATAGACAGCGGTCGATTTAACGACGGATTTCAAAGCATTACAACGACGGTGGATCCCCGTCATCTATTTCCTTTTTTGTAGTAGTGACTACTAATAACATCGAGGCTTTTTTGTATAAAATCTCACAACCACCTAAACATGCGGTTAAGTTGAGGACAATATTGATATTATTAGTAGTGGGCCATGAGTCTGTCCCTCTGAAACCTTAACACACCATGAGTTCGTCCCTCTGAAATCTTAACAAGCGAGATTGGAAAAATTTAAAGGGATCCTAGTAGGATATGTTACCTGTCGATATGTCCCAAATAATTCAATGGGATGGTTTGAAAAATTCAATCTAATTCTGGCTTTCAATGACTAGTGTGACACTCGTTTTTCCTGACGTTTTGATGTCAGAGAAAGCAACCCTTACTGCCTAGAAAAAGAAAAAGGTTAGCCGGCCTAACTTCTAGTTAAGGATAAGAATTTGAACTGGTAAATTAGTGAACCGCGTCTAGTTAAGGATAAGAATTTGATGTCATGTCCTTTTTTCTTCTTCTATGGTTTGGTCCTCCTAATCTATTCACGGCAAGTCTTTGGCCACTGAGGTGATTGAACATAGCCATTGACAATAATACAATTTAAAGTCCTAAACTCTATACTTAGCTTAGGGTTAAGTATTCCATTAATGGCAGAATGTTTAGGCTAAAAGTGTAGGAATTTACAACTGGTTAATTCAC
The DNA here is from genome assembly GCF_002207925.1 of Prunus avium. Next base: position 116,161 of record NW_018921345.1, read on the forward strand.
ATTCAACAGATTTACGCTATCTTAAAAAGTCAACTACAATTATATATGTAACGCACTATAAATATGACAGATCATAACATCATAAAATTTTATTTTTATTTTTATTTTATTTTTCTAACTGACGTTACTGTTACCGTTTCCTCAAAGCCTTTCTCCCCTGCTTGCTCTCTTCCCTCTCTAATCTCTCTCAATTGTTGGTTCTCATGAATGTCATGTTGGCGAGTCCTTACTTAGTTAGGATTTTGGTTCCTTACTATATTAGGATTTTAGTTACTTATCTATTTGTCTAGTCCAATTATAATTTAGATTTATATCCTATTGTAATTTAGATTTATTTTCTATTGTAATTTAGATTTATTTCCTATTTTATTTAGGGTTGTACTTATATAAATACCTTCATATTGGAGAAGAATAAAAATATGAGCGTATCTGAGCATAACTAAATATTTAACCTACTTTATTTGACATGTCAACTACTCAGCATCCTAAATTGAATTTCCTATTTTTAATACAATTTCGATCGATTCCCTATAAACATATGATGAACCATCTCTCCTCTTCCGCCTCCATGTCCGAGTCACCACAAACTTGAGTTGAGCTCTAAATTGGGAGTTCGGCTTGGGCCCTCCAAGCTCTCCTCGCCGCGACTCCAAGTGCTTGGCTCGCTATTCGGCCTGACTTTGCGCAGCGACGAGGCTGATCAGGTGATAGAACTTGAGTTAAAGAATGGGGATGGAAGGCGAGGCCAAGTCGAAGTCTTTGTTAGTAACATTGCCCATGAATTCAATTATGACATTGTTGCATAAAATTTCAAATTGAAAAGCATCCATGAAATTCCATATATTATTTTGGATTTTGATTTGGGTTTCAGATTTGAGTAGTAGAGATTGTTGGGAAGTGGTGTGAAATGGCAGAGAGAGAGGGACCCAAGAAAGAGGAAAAGGGTAGAGAGGGACAGAGTTGGAGGAAGTTTGCACCCAGCAGCATCTTATGTCCTCAGGCTCTCTCCAGTTTGTCTCGTTCGCTTTTTGGGTTTTGTGTAGGTGAAGGAAGTTTTCAATGGATGTTTTTCGTGTAATTAGGTTAAAGCTCTATTTTTGCAATGTCTGTTGATTTGGCTTCCTTGTTTTAGAGAGACAGCGTTAACGGAAGGACTAATGTTAGTTTAGGAAAAGAAAAGAAAAATTAAATTTCATAACCGACATGTGGTATAAAATGCAGAGATGACATATCATGTGGTAAGACTAGTATTATTCTAACCGTAATCATATAATTCAAACTTGAAACCTCATTCAACTAAATGAAGACAACTACCCAAAAAATCATAAACTAGTTGATACCATAATTATTTAATATAAACAAATTTTGAATCCGTATTTTCTGTTAAGTATAGATGTAAGACTAGGGTTAAGTATTAAGTTGGATGACTTTTTTCTCTTTTTACTATAATTATTCTCTCTGCAGCTAAGGGATGGGTTAAGGCCTCTCTTGCTGCTATGATTAAGGTGGATAAGGTGCATTCTTTTTTCTCTTGGAATCCTCCTCGTCCTGCTCAGTTTAAACTTATGTTGACGGGTCTAGATGCACGTCCTTTGGATGTATTGGGCTGGGGTGTGATTCGTGATGCTTCTTGTGGTTGGATTGGTGGTTTTTCAGTGATCCTTGGCCAGGGAAGTATCTTGGATGCTGAAATTTGGGGGTTATATTTTGGCCTTAAGCTTGCTGTGACTAAAGGTATAACCTGCCTTATTATTCAAATGGATGCTGTTGTGGTTGTCCAACTAGTCAAGAATATTGATGGTCTGGCTCACCACCCCTTTGCTTCCCTGATTAATGTTTGCCGTGCTCTTATTCAACAATTTGATAATTGCACTCTCCTTCATATTTACAGAAAAGGAAATTGTGTGGCTGACGGTTTGGCAAATTAGAGTTACAACTTAGACCTGGATATTCTTTATTTTGATGAAGCTCAAAATGTGTCATATCTTAATTCGTTAGATTATTGGAACGATGGGTAAATGCACACTATCTAAATGTAGAGGCTTAGAATATGCCTAGTTTAAACTTTTAATTAATGCTAACTATTTTTTTACATTTTTTTTTATAGAGATGGACCAATCATATTGAATCAAAAAATAATTGTAGTATTTATGACTCCATAAACTATGGAGTATAATTAGAGTTCAAATTTTATAGAGAACTCCTAAAATAACTTTTATGTGTTTTTAGCTAAATTTTAACTAAAAAATAGGGAGCATGATTGTAGATGTTCTAAGTAATGCTATTTAGACACACAAAATTGACCACATTAGCCGACCACCTTATGTGGTAGCTGATGTGATCATGCCATGTTAATCAATGAATATTATTGTGTGTATTTATTTTTATTTATTTCTCATATCAATAATTCTGAAAGCCAAAAAATCTAAATTAAATTAAATTAAAATTAACCCTACCGTATCCATGGGTTTGTAGCCTCTCATTGGTTTTGTACTCTTCCTCACTTCTCCAGCCGCCCTCCCCTCCTCCATCAAAAAGGAGTTTGGTCATTCCAGTTGTCTTTACATTTTATAGTGGGAAAAATAGGAGGACTTATTGACTGAAATTACTAGGCGTCTTTGTGAGGCCACCAAAGTTGGCTCCTAGCCCTCCTCCTACAATTGCGACTAACTCTATAAGAGCATCCACAGTGGGAGGGTGTATAATGAAGTGTATGTTAAATATACATCATTTGTGGTCGGAATCACCTGCAATGGAGAAATGTAAACGAGTGTAAATTTGCATCACCACCATGAGATGTAAATTTAGATGCACATGTACATCATTTTTTACATTTTTTGCACGTGGGACCTACATGAGAAAAGGTGCGAAAAAGTGGACAAAAGTGGGACCTACAGCAGAAAAGGTGAAACAAATCAATTATACATCTTTAGATTTACATCTTCCCCACTGGAGCTAAAATCACATTTACAACCCCCGGAGATGTAAAGAGGATGTAAAAGTGCTTTTACACCGCCGAAAATACACTGTCCCACTGTGGATGCTCTAAAATGGTGTTTGTCAGTACCCTCTGGCCCACTTCCCGTTAATTTGTCATTCTATTTACTCTGTGTTCCCTTTTTTATAATTAATTTCTTTTCTTTTGCTGTAATGGAGGATGGGGATGAGTAGATTTGATGGAGGAAGGGAGGTCTGGAGACTTGATAGGGTTCATTTTAATTTAATTTAATTTAATTGTTTGGTCTTCAGAATTATTGTTATGAGAAATAAATAAAAATAAATACACATAGCAATATTCATTAATTGACATGACATGACCACATCAGTCATCACATAAGATGGTCGACTAATATGGTCAATTTTGTGTGTCTAAATAGCATTATTGGAATTTATTGGTACGACAATGACATTGAGATAGTTAATGTAATTTTTCAATTTTTACAATTTTAATGAAATTCAATGAATGATTATAAGAAAACTGAATTAGCTAGTTATACAATGTTTCTTGTCAGTATATGTTACTTGTCGATAGGTCCCAAATAATTCAATGTGATAGTTTGAAAAATTCAATCTAATTCTAGCTTTCAATTGCGAGTGTCTCACTCGTTTTTCCTGACGTTTTGACGCCATTTACTGGAGCTTATGGTGGTTTCTTGTGGAAATCCACTAATTACTCCTGTTTGATTTTCTAACTTAGAGACAGCAACCCTTACTTCCTAGAAAAAGAAAAAAGTTAGCCGGCCCTAACTTCTGGTTAAGGATGAGACTTTCAACTAGTAAATCAGTGAACTGCGTTGATTCGAGCCAAATAAACCCAAAAAAAATATAATTGTAACCAAAAATTGAACCGAATATGTATGAACTGGTTCAATTCACGACTTTAAGGTTCTCAAATTCGAACCAGAGATCGGCTATATTTTTATTTAGTTTTTAATTGATTTTTACAAGAGTCTTGTTCTCATTCGTTGATTCTACACCATTAGTCCATAACTGGCTGCATAGGATCTCATAAAAGTAACTTTTGCTCTAAATATTGCCGCCCAAGCTCAAAGCTTGCGAACTGGTGAGAGGGAGCCAAACCGAACCTAGCATTTTTGGCCCGGTTGGATTTGTTATCAGCGTGTATTTCCAAAGAACTGACCTAATTTGAATGGATGTTCGGTTGACGCTTCTAAGGGTGAGACTGACCCAACCCACCGATATCCACCCTACAAGTGGTTAATTATGAAGTGAAAGCATATCCATATATCAACATTCAAGATCTGCCTGACTTTCTCGACTTTTGCTTGATCGACGGACTTATCCGGAACATGGACTGACGAACCGCTCTTTTCACTTTTCCAATAATCACACAGCGGAATATCCAAGTGAACACCAATGAAAGTAAGACAACATAATTATCATTGTGATAAGCACATAAAAAATAAATTTAACTTGAAATTAATGTCTATATGGTCTTTGAAAATACCTGTAGGATGTCTATATGCGCCTAGAGGGTGTTAATAGGCCAATTTAAGATTATAATCAATAAACAAAAAATAAACTTTGGCAGCAGGATTTATATGGCTTATCAATCCTGAAACGTGCTGGAAATACTGGTCACGATTGCTTCAAGCTCACCGGAGGATGAACGCCACAACAGTCTTGATGCCCTCAACCATATGAGTCACAAACATGTATATGTATGCAATATGAATGATTAAAGTGTTTGATAAATCACCAAATAAACATGGAACACTTGATGATTTATCTCAAATCTATGCACAACAGCTTAGTAGGAATTTTAGATGCTCAACCAAAAATATAAAAGCTGTGTACCCAAAGAGAGGCAAGCCATGGTTTGTTATATGGACATATTCTCCTATTTGCAAGAGAAGTCCACCAACCACGTGATCAATCTCTTGCAATGGATGAGATTTGATTCTTAGAATCCTATTTGAAGTTCCCAGCTTATGCTCTATTACCAATACCTTTTATTCCAATCAATCCTTATACAATGAAACTACCTATAACAAGATTGACACAATGAAACCAATAAAACGTGCTATCCAACTCAAGAATAATGAAAACATAATATTTTAACTTAAAATCAAAATAGAGTCCAACTAGGAAAGAATCTCAAGAGATAAATCTAATCCTATTAAAAATAAGATTAACATAAAAATATTTGAGTGAAAATAATTCCAACTAGGAATCCTATAATGAATGCATGATTATGTCATGATTTACCTGTTGTCAAGTTTCTCATATGGTCAAGTCGTGCCTCGGAAGTATGTGGTTGAATGAGTTGTGCCAAAACGTCCAGTAACAATTCCTGACAAACTAATTTTCAACCTATGATAGAGTCTAGGAAATGACAATACAATTTTCATACTAACAGTCTTCCTTTGAAAGATCTATTTTCTCTGTCACAAATATGGGCTTTGGATGTGCCCCATTCTTGCTGGGTCGCTCTTTGAAGTGTTGTTATTTTGTTTTTGGTAGATCTATTGTTGATTGGCGCGTTGGGACCAGAGAGAAGGTGTAGCTTGTGTGACCCATGGCCGTGTACACAGTGATGTGAGTGTGCGGATCTCTGATGACGATGTACACGATGACGAGTTGCCAATGATGGCGATTGGGATTCTAGTTTAGCTTCGGTTATAGGCATCTTCCGTTCCATGGCCACATCCTCTCAGTATAGGGCATTGTTTTTCTTCATTGTTTTTTCCTTTTGATTAGGAAGTTGCTCGTGAGTTCCCAGAAACAAAACCATTAGGGCAGAGAGGGGGGCCCAAAGCGGACAATATCATGCCACGGCGGAGCCGATCCTGGATGTGACAATTTGGTATCATAGTCACTCTGCCATGTGGTGCGATTGTGCTGACGAGGACGTCGGGCCCTTAAGGGGGGGTGAATTGTAACATCCCACATTGACCAACAAAGAAGGGGTGATGTGCCTTATATGTACATACCTGCCTTCATCTAGCACGAGGCCTTTTGGGAGCTCACTGGCTTCGGATTCATGGGAACTCCGAAGTTAAGCGAGTTGGGGCTAAAGCAATCCCAAGATGGGTGACTCACTGGGAAGTTGCTCGTGAGTTCCCAGAAACAAAACCGTGAGGACAGAGAGGGGGTCCCAAAGCGGACAATATTGTGCTATGGCGGAGCCGATCCGGGAAGTGACAAAGAGCCCCTAGGAAAGTAGGAAAAGAGGGAGAGGGGATGAGATTGAGGGAAAAAGATAGGAAAATAGGAGATGAGGGGAGATGATAGGCAAAGGGGAGGAGGGGCAGTGGCTACCTCCCCTAGCTTAGGAAAGGGTGGTTATCGGCAAGGAGAAAGACGGAGGGTTTCAACTAGGGTTTACTTTGCTATCTCTTTGCGTAGCAATAAATCACCTACCGTTGGAGTTATATAAAATCTAATTGCAAGTCCTAGAACTCCCAAAATCAGATCTAATCGTGGCTTAATTAGCATCTATATGGTCATAAACATATGAAAATCATGGGTATTGAAAAATGATAATGATATATCAAATCTCCTAAAATCATCTTTGTCAGTAAAGAAGTTTCAACGTTCAACAATTGAAGATAAGGGTAACAATTTAATTCATTAATGATAAGAGCATTTTAATGCATACTTGTCTTCCCTAAAATTAATCTTGCTAGCATTTTATTTAGCTTACTTTGTATTAATTATGTTGTTTTTGTCAATTGGGGTGTTTGGAAGATTTCAATAAGAAATAAGGATATTTTGGTGCTTATTATTCTTGAATTTGCACACGGTAGCAACTTTGGGGAGCCAGCAGCTACAGGAAACAATTCATGTGTGCAGCGAATGAAAGGCAATAGGAATTAAAAAAGATTGCAACACTTGCTACACCTTCTGACCAATGTAAAAAGATAAAGTTCTAGTTTTTATCTTTTAATTCCCAACTACTATATTCTTCAATGTTTATAATTTCGGCTTCACATGATTAATAAATTAATTTTCTTTTCACCACTTCTATAATGTATTTGTGGTAGTTAAGAATTTAAGTTAATCTATTAATGCATCCTTGATTTTGTATTACTAACTACAAATTTATTTGATCATTTGTAGTTAAATAATCTTTTTCACATAGGATACTCAGAATTTGTACTTATGAAGGGAAGGAGAATTTATATAAAATTCATTAAAATGCATGCTTAATTGATATATCTTGAGAAAGCAGTAGATTGATTTCTTGATTGCTACTCCATAAGAATTGTTAGATAAATAATTAGAGTTTTATGGAATAATGGCGTGGAATCTAAAACTTTAGTTATTTTTCTCATTCATTTAATCCATATTCTAGTTCATTTGCATTTTCAATTTTTATGCTTTATTTAATTTTCTTTTCAACCAACAAATCAACTAGGTTAGCAATTGAATTAACTTGGGTTGGATTAGTTTTCCATCATTTTCACACACTCCCTATGGGAACGACCTCGCACTTACACACGCCTAATCTACAGTCGATTTGTGCGCTTGCGAGTATTATAAATTTAAAACAACACATTCAGGTGGACAACAAGTTTAAAGTATTCATAAAATAAAGTAGCATTATTTATAGAGAGCCAATATGAGTTCTTTCTCTCTTCTCAAATTTAGGAGCTCCTAGAGGTCTCCCTATTTTATCATGTGGATAAGGAGCATGATTGGAGTTGTATTTTTCTTATTCCTTTTTAAAATTTGTCTAAATATGTGATTTAGGGGGGACGGGATTTGTTATCCCCAATTTTCATGTCCCATTGTATCCCTTCTCTAAAATTTTAACACATGTCTAAATAATTGAAGTTGATGACGGCGCAGGCACGGTCCTACACCCAGGCTAACCTGGGCTGTAGCCTAGGTGAGTTTATTTGTTGTAGGCTAAAATAATACCACAGTCCAGCCCACTTGACATCCCCATTCCAGCCAATTAAAATCCCATTAAGAAACCTACCCCGCATGTCTTACCAATAAGTTAATAACAATAAAAAAAAATTAAAACTAACCCCACACACAAATAAAATCTCATTAACAGACATCCACTACACCACGTCTCACTAATAAAAGATACAAACTAACCCCAAACGGGATTTACAATTGAGACTTATGAATTATCAATTAGGGATTTTGTTAGTTTATATGTTTACATCTTCTATATATTATTCAATAGGTTATACTTTATATAAGTGTTATTTGTATTTGTATTTTGCATTAGATGCATTTTGAGGAGTAAGACTCATTATGTTCCCCGTGTATTTTTTTGTTATCAATGAAATTCAATCTTACTGTCGAGTTTTCTATAGGTTTGTATGTAAGGTAAATTTAGCCTATGCCACTTTGAAATCCTGGGTCCGTCCCTGTGACGGCGGAAGAAAACGTAAGCACCTTTGAAATTGCAACAAAAGCGTACTGCAGATTTTTCTTCCTAGAATATTTGAAATGTATTGTCATGGAAACATATAGAAAAAGAAAAATAGATGAAAAATTTGGGATTTTCTGTTGGGTTAGTGATTTTGATTAGAGAAGGAACACAAGGGGATCCGTCCCGGTTTAGGGAGCTCGCATTTTCCTTACTTCCAAGGCCCAACCTCACTATTTCATCTTTTGACGGACAAGTAATTATATTACAATTCACGTACCTAGTTATACGTCTTTTAATTTGATTTTTTTCCTCTACTGATTCAGTGCTACCGTATATCACACAGACACAGTGTCATTAATAATTTGACGATATTGTACTGATATTTGATAATATCGATCAAATGTCAATAATGTGGTACAAAATATTGTAAATTGTTACCAATTGGTACGAGTATACCAAATTACAACACTTGATACAATGTTATTGATATAATTAAAATTGTACTCTGTCAACAATATTGTACAAAGTATTTGTGTGGCGTCATGTTATTTGCTAAAGATATTTCGAAGAAAATAACAAGGGCATTGCTTTGTAAATCAATGATCTCAAGTTCGAACCTAAAGGCACATTTGTAGTATGTGCGTGAGAAATCCCATCTTTCTTGTAGTTTAGACTATCGCTTAATTGTATTTGAAAAAAATAGAACATAAATTAAAGAGGGAAGAAAAGCGTAGTTTATATATAATAACAACACAAATGACACCGGATGCTTTACATGAGAAGAGCACAGTACTACTGCTATAGTCGTAACCGATCCGTACATCACAGTGACATTATAAGAAATTAAACACACATAACACATCTCTTATTCTACATAATGACGTGAACCTAGCAAGCTAGTCATTCATGCATGCATGATCAGTTTCAGTTGGGAAATGGAGGTTTGTGTGGTGGCTTGTGAGGTGGCTTGACAGGGCCAGTTGGGGGCTTTAGTTTCCTCGGTGGCTTTGATGGGTCTCTTCCACTACCCTCCACCACATTCTGTTCAAGATGGTGATCATGATGTGGTGGCTTGTCTCCCTTGCCCTTAGGAGGCTGATCAACCGGCTTTGGTTCTGGCTTGGGCTCTGGCTTGGGCTCTGGGAATGGCTTGTGCTCATCAAGTGGGGTTGGTGGCTTGGGTTTTGTGGGTGGCTTCGGCTTCTTTCCCTGAGGAGGCAATTTCCCATCCAATGGCTCCTCTAGCAAACGAAATCTGGTGTCTTGTTTGTGATGAGGCGGCTTCTCACCCTTTGGAGGCTCCTCGTTGCCCGGGTTTCCTTTGTGCTCTGGTGGTGGCTTCTCTCCTTTTCTTGGTGGCTCATCTCCCGGGTGTCCTGGTTCGTGCTCAGGTGGTGGCTTCTCACCCTTGTGAGGCTCATCACCTGGTTTCTGCTCTGGTGGTGGCTTTTGTCCCTTAGGAAGCTCGTTGTGCTCTTGTGGTGGCTTTTGTCCCTTAGGAGGCTCATTGTTCTCTGGTGGAGGCTTTTTCCCCTTTGGAGGCTCATTGTTCTCTGGTGGAGGCTTCTTTCCCTTTGGAGGCTGGTTGTTCTCTGGTGGAGGTTTCTTTCCCTTTGGAGGCTGGTCATTGTGCTCTGGTGGTGGCTTTTGTACCTGGGGAGGCTGGTCATTGCTCTCTGGAGGTGGCTTTTCTCCCTTGGGAAATTGGCCCTCCACCTCTAACAAATGGTGTTCATTGTGGGGTGGCTTGTCAACTGGTGGAGGCTTCTCTCCTCCTTTACCCTTGGGTTGTTGGGTTGGGGGCTTGTGTTCCGGGAATGGCAATGGCTCTTCCTTGTTAAGTTGTGTTGGAGGAGGCTTGTGAATTGGGGGTACGGGAATTTTAGGAGGCTTGGGGTCATGGTTATCAGCAAGAGAAGGAGTTGTGGTGGTGAAAGCCACCACTCCAAGAAGAAACACTAGCAAGTATTTGGAAGACATCTTGGGGCTCTCAGAAGCTTTGGGATGATTTGAACTAGTAGAAGCCAGTGGCTTTTTATAGTGATGGGGGAGCACTGTCGTCATGACACGTGTCGATTTGCATCCGGAATTTTTTAATGAAGTTTGTCGACTCAACGGAGTTTTGCATTGTTGGTACAATTTATAAATGAATTGGGGTCCATTTGGGACCTCAGGAGTGGAAAAGTTTGACAATTTGCCATGTTAATACCTGGTGGGGACCTGGATGAAAGCTTGCACGATCGAGTGTTCACAACTCACATGCACAAATATCAGTGACCTCGCTGCGGCTACTCTAAGCTCACTGGTTATAGATAGTGTTTTAACTTTTAAAAAGACTACGACAAATAGAAAATCATTTATAATAACTTATTTTTGCATGTGTGAGAGAATAACGAAAATATTACTTCTTCTTTTTTGTGCGTAGCTGAGCATAACCAATTTCTTTCTTTCTTTTTTTTTTTTTTTTTTTTGAAAGGAGTGCTTTATTAAAAAAAAAAAAAAAAAAAAAAAACACTAGCATTAAAAACTCAAGCATGAGTGATAGGAACAAATAAGTGATCTTAAAAAAGACTCGCGTCTGAACAACTCAAAAAGAAACAACAAGAAAAGAGAAAGAGGAAGCCTGTTCATACCATGTTTACTAACTAATATATTTTTTTTTTATCAAAATGTTTACCTACTATATTGTAGACCGCTTTTGTAATAGTACGAGATGCTATCAAAAGTAAGCATGCATGCATATATTCTTATTATTTTATGTTATCCAACATGTAGCACCGGATGAAAGCAAGAAACATAAATACTAAGCGCCGTTTGATAATCATTTCAATTTTAGTTTTTAGTTTTCATTTTTTGTGCTAGTATATATGAAAAAGAGGGAGAATAGAAGTGAGAATGAGAGTGAAGATGAGATTGAGAGGGAAGATGAGAAGAGATGATGAGAGAGAGAGGAGTAACAAAAGTGAGAACAAAAACTGAAATCTATTTGACATTATTTTCATTTTTGTTACTCCTCCCTCCCATCCTCTCTCTCAATCTCATCCTAACTCTAATTCTCTCTCATTTTCCTTTGTACTCTAACACAAAAAATGAAAACTAAAAACTAAAATTAAAATTGTTATCAAATGGAACCTAAATTAACTAACTTTCGGCAAAAGCTATTATATTGTTTTCAGTGTACACAACACAGATTTTGTGTTCGTCAGTCCGCAGCTTTTGCTTGATTCTAGTGTCTACTGAGTGGAAAGATGAACGGCTAATTTAGCTCATTTCTTTTTGTTTTTTTAATTAATACTACTAGCTAGCCAGCCCGCAATGGGATTTCTCCTTTTCCCACTTAGGATTTGTATTTAATTGCAACTTGTTAACACGATAGATCATGTAAATTGCTTTCAATTAGAGATGCCATTATAATAAAAACTAAAGTGCCCTTCAGGTTTGGCCAAGAAACACTTGTGCTTGCATGTGCATTTGGTCGGCATGGTGAGAAGAATATGTGAAAGCATGAAATATTTGTATACGAGTACTGTGACTGCCTTCTCTTTTTTGCCTGACAGCCACAAGGTGCGCCAAAATTTTATCACAATCACAGTACCAATGCATGCATGCCGCGTTATTTTGCAGATAATTGATTAGTGGTCCCCTTCATCGGTTGTGCACATATAGCAGTAAAGTCTTACATTATAGGATAAGATCCTTAATTTGTTAATGTCTGCCGACATGTTAATGTGTTATCACTCAGTAATTTTCAAACATCTCGGCTCCATTATTGCCTCGGGACAATGGCGCAGGAACCCTAGCGCTTTAGGATGGTTCCTTAACTTTAAGCATTCCGATTTTCATAATTAATACATTTTGAGATTTTCTCATATTTCATGATGAATTTCAGTTTCTTTCTTTTGAGGCTTACACGCGCTATGTCACTTTATTTATTTTGAAGAAGAAAAAAGTAATTGAGACCCCACTTGTGTATTATTTTCAATGTACGAGGCCCATAATGGAAGGCAATAATACTGTGAAAGAAGTTGTTTTTAGGCGTCCAGAAGGTACATAACAAAGTTGCTTTATGAGTAAATGAACCCTATGTTGCATTCACACTTTCCAGAAAACTGACAATGGAAGTTCTTAACTTTTGGAAAACGGGACTGGGAAACTTTTGAGCAGTGTAGGTGGGAAAGTCCTTCTGAAGTCAATCAATTCTTGAGATTGAAAAGAATCTACTGACCCCCATATGATTTGTATGAGAAATTGCATAATCGTTTAGGAACAGAAAACATCTCCACGGTCTAAAATGTATTTGTCAGTGCTCAAAAGTCGTATATGTTTGCTTTAGTTTTGACAAGTATAAAGAGTTGTGGAAACACAAAACCGCCTACCAAAGAAATTATGGATCACCCATTTTTGTGATCAAGGAAAAAGAACTTCATTAGAACTAAACAATACAACCAAAATAACTAGTCTTTGTTGATGTAATGACGTGGTTTCGTTAAAATCTTACCTTAAAAGAAATTGTATGAATCCACAAACAAAGCTACATTCATTGATCCCACATTCTAATTTTTATCTAAATTGTCGTTTACAACTGGATCTTGCAATTACGTCCACAAACAAAATCCCATTGATTGAGATAGAACTTCTTGAATTGTCGTTTTACCACTGGATCTTGGAATTACGTCCCCATACATAAAAACAACCAGACTGGGCTTCATATCCATCGGTCCAATAGGTAATAGACCTGTACATCCAAATTCTATCATATTATCAATTGCTTTAAACCTGGAGTCTTTAATATTAATTGTGAGAAAAGGAACGAAGTTTTGATAGTTAGTAATTTTCTCCTTATTATATTGGAATGAACTCATAATTTTCTTCCTCGTCACATCCAAAAACTACTATTGGTTAAGAGATAAACCATCATATGCTCTTTGTGGTTACTTTTTTATTATTTATTTTTAATATTATAGATAGTCTAAATTACAAGAGGAACGAGACTTTTCAAACACACTACTAAAGTGTTGTGGAGTTCAAACCTCAGACTATTCGTCTGCAAATCAAATCCATTTTTTATTAGCCTAGATCCCGTTGACCTGTCTGTGATTAACTTTGTTTCTCATGATTAACTAAATAATATTAACTTCATCAATCAACCGCTCCAGGTGCAACTTCTGCTAAGTGTCTAACTTTGTGGCGCAGTGGGCTCCAAAATGACCCCATCAGATTAATTTATAGGTGACCCAAGAACAAATTATGGTTGGCGTGTAGTGCTCCAGTTTTGCTCCCCCAGAAACATAAAATATATAGCTCTGCCCTTCAAACAGCCCAATTACCAACTTCCATATATACATTGAGTTCAACAACAACCCAAAAACCAAAATAATAATTAAGATGTGCAAAGAAAGTTATTAACCAAAACTGATATCTCACATTGAATTGTATCACAAACTAGATCAATAACCACGTAAATATTTTTGGTTTTATGGTTATTGTGATCTTAAATTTCCATCTTCGCTATCGAATCATGTTTGGCATCAACAGATTCAATACTGGTTTAAGTGTGAGTCTAAATATTTATATAGTTGGGATAACTAGTGAAAATGAGTTCACAATATCCATCCTTAAATATAAAGGAATTGAAGATTTTACACTTTGAGGATTATTCGTCAGCTTGTGTAGAAAAGCATATGCTAAATAGTAGCTCGAAGTAGAGGTGTTAAACGGGTTGGGCTGCTGCTTGAGCACACCATGAGTCTGGTCCAATTAAATAAAACCCGATACAATATGATCCGTATTTTTAGATAAATTAAAATGACGTAATTCAGTTCACTGGGCCGAGCCAGCTAGAGACCCCTCATGGGTCGTGCTGGCCCCAAGCCCAATGGGCCGGCCCATTTAAATTTGACAATGGAACCCTCAAACTTCTACAGCGACGAATACGGGTTTCAACAGAAAAAAAAAAAAAATCCGCAATCTTATTGCCTATGAGCAGTGTTAGTTAAATGATCATTACATCACCAATTATGTCTGTCATGGACTAACTGGTCAACACTGTGACAGATGTGGAATTGTTTCCCAAGAGTGGAATCCTTGAATCTAACCTACTAGATAGCGAAAAACAGCAAAATTTATTAAGTCCTTGACTTCGGCGTTATTCAATTCAGTAGAAGTCTTATTTCGCCAATCTTTGCAACGAACTGAATAACTACTAAAAAAAGCATTTGGCAACCATTGGAAGTAGAGGTGTCAAACAGATCGGGCCGGCCTGAGCAAGTATAAATTTGGGCCGATTGTGTACAAGATGACTAGTATTTTTGGGCGAGTCATTATTATATTTGTGTATTAAATTCAAGTATGTTTCTTTTTTCTAATAGTATATTTTAAAATACAATGTTTTCTTTATAAATAAAATAATTTTTTTTATTTTTCAATTTTTTAAACCCGAATAATAATCTATTTATTTTCTATTTTAATGTACTTCAAATAAAGTCATTGGCCTCTTTTTTTAATAAATAATAAATCTTGTTAGTATATACATAATTATAAAAAAAAGAAAAATGTAAATAAAATTGACAACAAATGCAATTGACACCTCAATCTCAAATATAACAAACAAAAGGAGAGTATAAATGGCTGATCAACTTGGCGAAATAGCTAGGGATAAAAAGGGGAGTTAAACTTAATTAGGTAGCAAAATGAAACTTGGCAACGATAACAATAATAAAAAAGGAAAAGGGGGAAGGAAGGATGCAATAAGTTAGAAAACACAAAGAAAAAGCTAACACTAATTTATTCAAAAAGTATAAGGAAAAAGTTAAAAATACAAGGAACCCAATAGTCACAGAGAAGGTTCATTTTCAAGGAATGTGAAAATGATACTTAGGCGAAAGGGATAAATTTAAACTATAATCAGAGTATAAAAGGATAGAATAAATACAGTGTTCTTGAATAATATACGACTAGTCAGCAACTAATCACGGACCTGAGATTACAATGCACAAACCACACACATAAAACAAACAACTATCAAGGCCCTGCAAACATAGAAGAAAACTAAGTGACAATCTAAGCACTTAGAAGGATCCTTTAATCTAGGCATTTTATATACTAGCAACAACTATGGTGATATGTGTGTCAGCATCCATTAAATCAGAAATAAGAATGAATAACAATAGATGATTAGGTAGCAAAATGAAATAGATAGGGATAAAAAGGGGAAGGGGCTAAACTTAATTAGGTAGCAAAATGAAACTTGGGCAACGATAACAATAATAAAAAAGGAAAAGGGGTGGAGGAAGGAAATAATAAGTTAGAAAAGGCAAAGAAAAAGCTAACACTAATATATTCAAAAAGTATAGGGAAAAAGGAAAAAAAAAACGAAAGGAACCCAAAAAGATATCTGTTTTGTAAAGAGGTTCCCTTAAAAGAAAGCCGATTGCCATATTATACATAATTAAGAGGTAGAATTTGGTTGTCGACATGCTTATAATATTAACTTTATCCATAAAACTTTACCAAAAGGTGGATATACCATCCGGTTAATGCAGGAAATTAATGAAAATTAAGAGTAATTGATCCTATTTGCGATTATATTGTCTTAGTTTTGTACCTATCTAATTTGCAATTACGTGTTGATGTAAAACTCAAATTGATGCACCATACGTTGTAGATAGACCAGATATTAATAGACCATATACGTGTTTATCTTTTTTCCCAGGGTCATGATGCTAGATCTGTATCCTTGATTGTTCGTCAATCCCATGGTCTTTTGCAAATGGAGAAGAAAGACCACTGCGTAGAAATTAAGAGAAGCTCTCATCCTTGGTGCTTATAATTAAAAAGAAGTGTTAGGGTCATCAAGATTGTTGACAAGTTCATATGATTTGTTAGTGTTTCATTTTCAAATATAACTTTTTATATGTAAAGGACTTGTATCTCAAGTGGTTAAGAGCAGTTACTCTACACTATTAAGGTCCTGTATTCGAACTCCTCCCTTAATATTTTAGTTGCGACAATAGAAAAAGTGAGAATCGAACACACAACAAATGAAAGGATAAATACTCTTAATTACTTTATTCACAAATTCCTTACAATTCCACCTAATGGTCCAACTTTTCAACTCGATTGGTGGGCTACAAATGGTCCTATCACTCTATAATTTCTGTATCTGTAACTTTCCCAAGAGAATTTACAAACTTTAGTCTATATAGAAATTAAGTGCACAAAGACAAGTGTCCTGACAGTATAGGCCTCCAGTCCTATAAAAGGGCACACACTTACACCAATTTTGTACCATCCACTGTCCACAATATCACTCACTAGCTATACCTTAACAAAAATGTCTCCCACATTCCTGCTGGTGGTGTTCCTGGGTGTGCTGCTTCTCACCACTTGTTCTCTTGCTGATCATGATCACCATAAACCTCCACATAAGCCACCTCCTTTGGGTCCGAGACCACCACACAAGCCCCCTCCTTTGGGTCCGAGACCACCCCCAAAGCACAAGCTGCCAACACCGCTTGATAATGAGGCAGCAGTGCCATTGAAGGACGTCGAAGCCTTGTACAAGCCTCCAGGGAAGAAACCACCACATAGCCCGTACAAGCCACCCTACAAACCTCCTCCATCAAACTAAGCGCATGCATGCCTAGCTAACTAATTATATGTAGCTAGCTAGGTTAATATACATGGATGCGTATAAAAATAAGAGCTGCATCTGCATGCATGATGATGTAATATTACCCTTTTATTAGCCTTATTTTACAACTACCGCTACAGGTAGCTTGAGTTATTCATGCTCGAGCCCGTTTGTTGTTGTTATGCACTTGTATTTACTTGCTAGTCATCAGGGACGGACCAGGCTTGGCTAACCTGGGCTACAGCCCAGGTGGCTTTTTCTTTTTCCAGCTCATAAAAAAATTATAGCCCAGTCGGTGATCTATTATGTTGCTATCTTATTTCCATTTTCAGCGTTTAAGTAACTGTCTTTCTCCTTTTACTTTCCTTTATTTTTATATTACTCCATTTACTTAAGTTTACAATGTAAATAAGGAAGTACCCTCCATTTGGATTCAAATAAAAATATACTAAAAAATCAAATTCCCACCAAATCAAAATATGAAAAATCGGTTTTAGTACAAAATAATATTTAGGCTAAAAATGATGGCTCGCTCATTAAGTCAATATATACTTCATACTAAAATCCCATAAAATCAAGTTTTCTTATTTGATGTGTAAGGAATAAAAGCTGCCAAAAATTATCTTGAGAAAATGATTATTCTAAAAAACTATTTTTTATACTTAGCCAATATTTTTACATAAAACAATTTTTCATGTATTATTATTTATTGTTATCAATGAAATTACATTATACGGTCGAGTTTTCTATCTACTTAGTATGTTTAAATGTAAGTTAAATTTAGCTAAGTCAAGTTTGAAATCTTGGGTCCGTCCCTGCTAGTCATGAGGTGAAATTTTGAAAGGTTAAAAGCTTTATTAAAAAAATTGAATAATTTTTTTTTATAATTGATCATACCTCTAATCGTGTCAAATTTAGGCCCCGTTTGGGATTGCTTTTTTTTGCCAAAAACCTGCTTCACTTTAAAGTTAAGCAGTTTAAGGTGTTTGGTAAAAAAAAAATATCCCGATTATTTTAAAAGCGATGACCTTTTGACAGCAGCTTTTAAAAGCAGACTCTAGGTTGCTTTTCAAAGCTGCTTTCAAAAGAAGCAGATATGAACATTTAATAAATTTTTTAAATTCCCAAAATACCATCATTCATTTTAAAAAATAACACCACCCCCACTTTCACATCCAACACCACCTCCTCCTTCACCTCCACCTCCACCTCCACAACCACCACCTCCTCCAAAACCTCCAAATCCACCACCACCTCCACAACCAACATCACCACCACCACCACATCCTCCGCCACCACCACCTCATCCATCACCTCCACCACCACCTCCTCCTCCTCCACAACCACCATCCCCTCCACCACCAACTCCACCTTCATTACCACCACCACCTCCACTCCATCACTACAACTACCACCACGCTGCCACTGCCACCACCACCACCACCACCTCCACAACCGCCATCCCCACCACCACCAACTCCACCTTCATCACCACCACCACCTCCATTCCATCACTACAACTACCACCACATGATTAATACATAACACTTTTAACATCATGTCTATTTTAGTCATTATTCACAGTTACAACAATTTTATATTAAAATTTACCAAACGCTTTTACACTGCTTTTTGTACTAACAGCACTTTAAAAATATTGTTTACCAAACATGGAGCTGCTTTACTTTACAGCTAATTATTTTCAAAGCACAGCAGAAGCAACTTTTTTTAAAAGTGACAG
>NW_018921345.1:137780-154425 GCF_002207925.1 Prunus avium
TCCTCCTCCTCATCCTCCGCCACCACCACCTCATCCATCACCTCCACCACCACCTCCTCCTCCTCCACAACCACCATCCCCTCCACCACCAACTCCACCTTCATTACCACCACCACCTCCACTCCATCACTACAACTACCACCACGCTGCCACTGCCACCACCACCACCACCACCTCCACAACCGCCATCCCCACCACCACCAACTCCACCTTCATCACCACCACCACCTCCATTCCATCACTACAACTACCACCACATGATTAATACATAACACTTTTAACATCATGTCTATCTTAGTCATTATTCACAGTTACAACAATTTTATATTAAAATTTACCAAACGCTTTTACACTGCTTTTTGTACTAACAGCACTTTAAAAATATTGTTTACCAAACATGGAGCTGCTTTACTTTACAGCTAATTATTTTCAAAGCACAGCAGAAGCAACTTTTTTTAAAAGTGACAGCAATCCCAAACTAGGCCTTACTACTAAATACTGATCATAAGAGCCAAATCAGAAAAAATAAAATAAAAAGCATATTACAAAAAAGGGGAAAAAAAAGAAACGAATTGGCTTTTGGTCAAGAAGGAGAAAAAACCCAACACAACAAACTTACGTTTGGTGAAGAAGGAAAAAAAACGCAGCAATAGCAAAACAATTGATTTCCTTTTTTTAAAATCTTTTTGGAATCCTTGTTTAAATAAGAACGAAAAACATGTTTAAAGACTTTTTAAAGCCCACGAAATGCAGACCTAAGTATGTTGTTGAAAGCCCATGAATTGTAGTCCGCCTCTCCTTAAGTTTTTTTTTTTGCCTGGCCTAAAACGACGTCGTTTTAGCTAGGACTTTTAAAAAAATATTAGGCGCGCGAGCAGCAACGCAGCGTAACAAATAGACTTTGGCTTAGTCATTTTGTTGAACACCTGGAGTGCACAACCACCAGCTGAGCAGAGATGCAATTTGAAGTACCTATAATGGTTTTTCTGGCGAGGGGAGGTGCAGCTACCAGTGACGGATCCAGGATTGTTACTCTATGGGGTCATAGTGTTAAAGTTCCGATTTTCTTTTTAAGATGAAACAATGCAAAAATAAAAAACACACCAAACTTATTCCAATTAATAAAAATATCATTCAATAAATCAAGCTCATATATGTATTATGTAAATCATAAATTTTATCAAAAATAATAACACTAACTCAAATAATAAATAAACTCACCCAAAAATAACCCAAATAACAAATACCTTAAATATTACAAAAATATCATTCAATAAATCAAGCTCATATATGTATTATGTAAATAATAAATTTTATCAAAATAATAACACTAACTCAAATAATAAATAAACTCACCCAAAAATAACCCAAATAACAAAATACCTTAAATATTACAGAAACAAGGGAACACAATGGGTGTTGAACCATTGACCTCAAAGTCCTTTTCAATTCACAAACCACTATGGTAAATGATATTTTTATATTATTAATGTATACTTTTAATATTTATAGGTGTACCCAACAGAATTAAAAAATATTTAAAAAATCCTAACAAATATCTTCATTTTTATTAAAATTTATGTCAGCTTCTTTCTTCTCCCTCTCAGCCTTCTTCTTCCTATCCCCCTCTCTCTCTCTTTTCTCTTCCCTCTGGTTTTCTTCTTCCTCCCCCTCTCTCTCTCTCTTTCTTCTTCCTCCCTATTTCTTCTCCCTAGCAGCTTGCATCTTCTTCTCCATGGGGTCGATGGCTGCCAAGAGAAACCAAGGACCTCCAAGCCATTTCCTGGGCTGCCATGGGGTCGTCTGACCCCATTGATCCCATGGTGGATCCGCCATTGGCTGCACCTCCTTGCGCCTTAATAGGTCCACAGCTGGTCATGAGCATGAAACATACTCAGCTTCACGTTTAACTAGCTTTTTAATAAATGTACTTACTACTGTGTAATTTGAAAGATGTATCGTTATGATAAATTATATATATAAAAGGAGTTTCAACTGAGAGATTCTTTAAACAACGTTATTTGAAAGATATTCTCGACTTTCTTTGAGCAATACTTTGACATTTCCATTTGGCTAAAAACAGAATGAAGTTAAAGGATATTGTATACTATTAACAAATTGACACTTCTGTACAATACGATGGCGTACTTTTTATGTTTAGAACTGAAATCGAATCATTCACATTCTTTAATTGGATTGTATATGAGAGTAGGGTCATGGCGTAACTCTTCACCCTATCGGAGAAGACTGAATGTATGTCCAGAACCGAAGTTGTAAGTAACCCAAATCAATTCAATTTGGGTTGGGGTTGGGGTTGAACCCAAATTGAGTCTTTCGTTTCTTTTTTTCTTGTATTTATTTTCTTTATAAGCTTTCGTTACTTTGTTGTTTGAGCCCAATATTTCACAGGCTCGGCCTTCTTTTCTTTAAGAGATTTTTTCGAACTTTTCTGCCTGAAACTAATGAAAATTTTGAACTTGTTGCCAAAAGAAATAATAATAATAAACTCTGCGACGATTGTCTTTATGTCTTCAACTTTTTTTTTTGGAGATAAACTTTCTTTGTGTCTATGATGTGAGACACAAAGAAAGTCGGAGTAACGCACTAGATATATACAGACTGTTTGTCGCTAGACCAAATTCTACACTTGAAAATTATATGTACTGGTTTTTCTCTTTTTCTCCTGGGCGATGATATAGCCATGCGTCCTAAGATTGGTCATCGCTTATTAGTGGTTAATTATTGCAACTTCCCAAGAACCTGTTCCCAGTGCAACTTCTGTTGATAGTGCAGCTTAACAACTAAATTGGTGGATTCTAAAATGGGAGATGAACTTGTATGTCACAGGAATAACACTGTTTTGTTGTTCTCATCCAATCATGTTCTGTCATATGGAATTTTTATCACGCATAATGGGACGTGATTGGTTGGGAATAACAAAACAGTTCTATACCCGTGATATACAAGTTTTCCTCCTAAAATGTGCTAAGCAAAACAATAAAACTATTCCCTAATCTTGTCCACCAAAATTTGTGTCATAATATATGTTAAAATATCTTATTTGTTTGAAATAAATAAAATTGAAAATGATTCTTTCGTCCCAAAAAAGATTTGTTTAAATTACGATAAATGAATAAATGTAGCTATAGCAGTTACTTCTGCACCGAGGATCTCGTGTTCGAATTTCCCTCCTTAAATATTGACTTGTATATAAGAAAGAAGAGTAAATATGAAAGCCTATATTGATTATATTACTATATCCAAAATGGAAAAAGCTTGGCTCCTTCAAATTGAAGAGGAGTTTCTCCTTACAACCAATTAATGTGTTTTTGACACAGGTCAAATTATTTTTTATTTTTTTATCTTGGAATTTAACAAGTGTCAAAACTTTGAATTCTCATGTAAATGAGTGTTGTGGCAGGTAAGTGAGTGCCGAACTCACAATACTTTAATATTCCTCTCTAGAGTTGTTACCTCTTATAAAAAAGGAAGACCAAGACTTCTAGTTTTGCACCATCTAGAACTCAATGCTCCAACTAGCTGGCTGGCCATACAATGTGTCCTAAATCCCTGCAATTGATGCTGCTGCTCCTTGGTCTGCTGCTTCTCACCACTTGTATTGGTGCTGATCACCATAGACCACCACAGAAGCTACCAATTTATAAGCGTCCTCATCCTTTGGAAGCAGCAAACTCCCTTGAACAAGAGTTGCTGCCATTTGGTGGCAAACGTAAGAGGCCAAAGTCACCGCCCCCAAAGCACAAGCCACCTCCACCCCAAAACCACAAGCCGCCACCACCACCTACACCAAAACTCAACCCACCACCACCCCCAAACTTCAGCCCACCACCACCACTCCCAAACTTACGCCCACCACCACCAAACCTTAACCCACCACCACCCCCAAAAAGAAGGCCTCCGCCGCCGCCCCGACACCTCAACCCACCACCGCCACCACAAAACCTCAACCCACCACCGCCAGCCCAAAATCTCAACCCACCACCACCACCACCACCCCGAAGGCGCACGCCACCACCACCACCACCAAGGAGACCACCCCCAAACCTCATTCCGCCACCAGCAGCAGCCCCAAAACAGAGCCCCGGTACCACCGCCACCACTCCAAAACACAACCCGCCAGTTACCCCACACTTGACGAAGCTGCACTAAAGGATGCCGAAGACCCGTTTATGCAAGCCACCGTTAGAACCTACCTAGTCCATTCACCTAAGTGCCCACCTCACCTCACTAAATTATTATGAAGCTAGCTAGCTAGCTATCTTAATATGTACGTATATGCATATGAATATGCATCAAAATAAGTGCTGCATGCACGCGGGTGAGATGTAATATAATCATTTTATAAGCCTTTACTTTACTACTACTGCTACGTATGTACTTGGATTAACTAGTTTATATCCTTGAGCATGAAAACGCCGGTCACTTTCCTTTTACCATACAAGCTAAGTACCCTTTGTAATCAATTTGAAGTATCGTTGGTTAGGGTTCTCCAATATGTGTTAAATCGTTTATTAATTTGATTTGCAGTCTTTAGATCATTCATTCTAAACTCACTTGATAATTATGTCCTATGTAGTGTAGGGGTTTTTTCTTTTTTATCAATTACTGAGTTTCATCTCCCATGTTCCACCACTATTGCCACCACCACCACCCCCAATATGGTTTCCTACGACGAACAAAGACATATGACACTGTGATTTATGGTTTTTATTTAATAACAATGAAATTTTTTTTAGTTTACTCCTTGATTTGTATAATTCAACACTTTCTTGAAAGATCATCTCTGTAAAAAATCACTTAAATCCTAAATCATTTGATCACTCAATTAAATTATTGAAATTTTAGTACTTTCTTGAAGCACTGTGTTCATTGATTTTGTAGGACACAATTAGATGTCGAAACGGTTTCCGATTAATTTTTTGCAAAGATAATGATCTATGAATGTATACTTAAAAAATAGATGGTTTGGATCGTTGAAAAACAATTTGTAGAAGGGTACTGTTATATAGTACTGTTTGTACCATATCTGACCCTCAAAGCATATTGTGACACGTGGAATGGTAAGCTCTCCCAATCGCCTAGACGAGCAAACAATCGGCATCAGCTACCGATGACGCCGAGCCAAGTCTACAATCGGTACGGGTTGACAATTGTGCGGAACAAACCTCGAAGGCTTTGCCCTAAATATCCAAAGACTCGTGTCAACCTCAGAGGACCCTCCCACGAGTCCCACATCGAAATTAAGTACGAAGAGCATACCAAATGCCCTCTATAAATAGGCCCCTTTACTACAACACAAGGGGTAAGACTTTTCAGCTTGACTTTTATGATAAATACATTATCAGTAGCAAAAAAGGCTCTTAGAAAGAAACTTACTTCGGCATTGGAGGGTCTTAGGCTGGTTCCACACCGGTGCCATAGACCTCACGAGCCTCGGCTTCTCTTGATTCAGGATCGGCTCCCCAGGATGGAAAGAACCTACGTCAAGCACTCAATCGATCCTTGATCGCCCACATCACCTGTAAGTTGCACATATCTCTATCTATTCAGTTTTAGTGCCAACAGATTGGCACCGTCTGTGGGAAACGATTGTCAATCAACCCATAATCTCAAAACCTTAAACCAAGAAAATGAACCCGTCTTCATCCCTCCTTAACGATGGTCCCGTCATCGGCCTCAATAATGAGCCAAGCCCCGCTCCCCTGCCTAACACGCCTCGAACAGAAACACCTGTTCGGCAAAGTACTCTGGAAGTTCGCATGGAGACTCTACAACGGGAAATGACAAAAATGTAGGAGCACAACAATATCCTCTCTTATAAACTTGATGACACCCAGAGGCAGCTTCATGATCAGCAGACACACTCAGCCCAACTGCAGGACAGTCTGGAGTGGACCATGCAGATTCGGCAGGAGAAGTCGTTCAAAAGCGTGCCAAAGCCCAGCTCTTGGGATAAAGGAAAGCAGCAAACCGCAGGCAAACCATCTGCCTCCCGAAGTCTGTTCGTACCCTTCCCAGAGGAACGTCGCCCAGAATACCAAGTCTACCCTGACTGCCGCAATAGGATCAACGATCGGTGCAAGGAACGACAGTCTTCACCCATCTCGATCCGGGCAACACTCAACGATCGGCGTCTGGAGGTACTCGGACCAAAGTCCCCCATACGCCAAAGGTACGACGCGATCGGTCTGGAAGAGACGGATGAATCAGACTACGTTCCAACTTCACCAGGAACCACTATCTCCCACCGATCGGCGGGACCTTCAAAAGAGCGTCGTAGCCACTGATCAAGCAAGGAGAACGATCAACACAAGGGAGGCTACGGGAGGAACTCCAGCCGAACGACAGATCAAGAAATACAGGGCCGCAATGCCGGCCAACGGATAGATAATCGAGCGGTAGAAACATTCTGCGACGACCTTCCCCCTGCCGATTTAACCATCCGCCTCCTCCTCCAGAAAATGAACCGGATCGAGGAAGAGCAGAACCAAGCTCGAACGCCAACTTGGGGAAAAGTATAATCGGGACCATTTACCGAGTGCATCTGGACGTTCAGACACGAAAAGGAGGTCCAAGCACTCCGAATATCATTCTATAGCGGGGTGGAGGATCCCGTGACCCACATCCATACTTTTCAATCGGCTTTGGGTTGCAAAGGGCTCACTGATGAAGGCCAATGCTTACTTTTTCCCTCAACCCTGGCCGGAGCAGCCTTGAATTGGTTCTACCGATTGGAGCCAGGTACGGTTAACTCTTTTGATCAGTTGAAACAGACTTTCCTCAATCATTTTTTGATTCAGACCGATCGCCTGTATTCTGCCGATGACCTTTACACCATCTGGCAACAGGAGGACGAGCCCCTAAGGGAGTATGCGGCCAGATTCAGCCACAAATATTCTGGATGCCCAGAAACCGACGACAGGGCGGCATTCGGCGCTTTCAAGAATGGTCTTCAGTCATCTCAATTTCGCTATCTGGTTCACAGTAGCACATTGTTGAGTTTTCACTCACCTCTCATGCCGAACGGCAGACGCCCATTGTTGAGTTTTCACTCACCTCTCATGCCGAACGGCAGGAGTTCAAAAGCCAAGTTTACCTCACCTCTCCGCCTCTTGGGACTCTTTGGCATCTCCTGCTGTCTTTTTCCACGCTCCCTCGCTCGGGGACTTGGGGGACTACATGACTACCATCGGCAAGCCACGAAGGCAGAAACGAAACTATCGCGTCCGGGTCAGAATGCCGAAGACACATTCAAGTCCCCAACCAAGAAGTCGCTTCTCAATCGGTAACTTAAGGGACTACTATTTGTACCATATCTGACCCTCGACGCATACTGTGACACGTGGAATGGTAAGCTCTCCCAATTGCCTAGACGAGCAAACAATCGGCATCAACTACCGATGACGCCGAGTCAAGTCTACAATCGGCACATGTTGACGATTATGCGGAACAAACCTCGAAGGCCCCGCCCTAAATATCCAAAGACTCGTGTCAACCTCAGAGAACCCTCCCATGAGTCCCATATCGAAATTAAGTACTAAGAGCATACCAAATGCCCTCTATAAATAGGCCCCTTTACTACAACGCAAGGGTTAAGACTTTTCAGCTCGACTTTTATGATAAATACATTATCAGTAGCAAAAAAGGCTCTTATAAAGAAACTTACTTTGGCATCGGAGGGTCTTAGGCTGGTTCCACACCGGTACCATAGACCTCACGAGCCTCGGCTTCTCTTGATTCAGGATCGGCTCCCCAAGATGGAAAGAACCTATGTCAAGCACTCAATCGATCCTTGATCGCCCACATCACCTGTAAGTTACACCTATCTCTATCTGTTCAGTTTTAGTGCCAACAAGTACATATATACATATATATTTTCGCCCTAAAAAAAGCCTTAATGTTAACAAGACTAGAATTATAATTTAGTAAGGAAAGAATAATCAACTTTTCTTAAATAATATATTTAAAAAAAATTCTACCAAGCGCATTCTTATTGCTTTTTCCCTTTTTCAAATATCAGTACCAAACACTTGTATTTTTCGTTCTCGTGTCAAACTACCAGACGCATAATTTTTTATTTTCCAAAGCAGTTTTTTGAAAACCCCTTTTGTAAACTGGTATGCAGGGGAGGAGGATTTCCTCCCTTCTTTTAGCTGCAATTGCAGCAAAATTCTGCATCACATATCTTTCTGGATTCACACTACCGACTTTAGCCGTCTCATTCATTCTGTCATATGTTCTCATTTTGGGTTTGTAGAACTGGACCAGTAGTGAACATGAGTTTTTCCACATTATAATGGTTGAGTGTTCCACTAAGCATCATTGCACTTTGGAACACGACTATAATATTCCATCTCAGTTCCTTTTTTTAGTGCTTCATTTAAGTGAGAAATGGGGAAACTAATGAGATATATAGATCTTGTAATCCATAAACATAATAACATCAATGCCATCGTGTCACTCGATTACTGCAGGAAATGAGTGAATTTCATGACTATTAGTCTAATCTTATTAAACTAATTAGCCATTTGTAGTTGTCTTTAATTTTGTACCTATCAATATCATTGCAATTTGGCGTTGATGTGAGCCACAGAAAAAGTCAGACTAACGCACTTGACATAATTTGTCTACAAAGACCAATGAAGAAGGAAGAGTAACGCACTAAATTTTTTTCTTGTTTTCTTTTCTCTATTTCTAGCAAATGAAGAAGGAAGATTACTATTAAGGTAAATGCTTAATGTAAACTAAACCACAGAAAAGATATACACACTCAAGACACTTGGCATATGTATTTAGAAACAAAAGCTCTATACCTTTGATGCAACCATGAGATTAAGTGTCACGCCCTGGACCCAGGGGTAGGTGG
Source organism: Prunus avium (assembly GCF_002207925.1). The sequence continues at coordinate 146,668 of NW_018921345.1, forward strand.
AAACCCCACGCCCGGTGTGTGAGTAAAATAAAATAAAAAGAAAGCCGAAACATAAAATAAACTTTTCTTATAAAAATAGTTCCAAAATCTTACAACTTTACAATAAATAAATAAAGCTCTATCACTCTCATCTAATTCAGCCTCAACTGATTTAGTTCTTGTCTTACCCATAAATTCATCGGAAAAATTAAACAGGGTGAGGGATGAGCAACCACCGCTCAGTGAGTAGATTATGTAATATGCCAGTCAAGCAATGCCGTTTTACACACTCTAGAAAATATCATGAAAAGATATACCAGTCTAGATCATATCACATCATCCCTTCATATCTCGGTTATCCTTCATAGCATGTAACCAACCACGTGACTCCTATTGGTCTCACTGCCCTATGTCCCTGTGTGGTACATCTATCCCTCGGATACCCCAACATTGAAGTTCTTATGTTCCATGAATAATACATACTTCACAAATATTCCAAACAATATATATATAGTGTGAAAGATTGCACCAAATTAGACATGCTTGACTTGAAATAGAGAGATATTTGTAAATAGAATAAATCCACGATAATTCATGGTTTTCATATTTTATCACAAAATAAGAACTTTTAGAACACATTACATAAACCACTTACCTCGATAATGAGAGCCCTTAAAATAAATTGGCAAGACAACCCATCTACTTATCTTCATATACTATCACTCAAAGCAAGCTCCAAGTGTTTCATCACCATTCTCTCTCTCTCTCTTTCTCTCTCTCTCTCTCTCTTATCTTTGGAAGTAGTAGTAAATAACTTGTAAGCTTCCTATTTATACTAGAATAAAGTTGGCAATAAATCACTTCTTATTGGATGGTGCAATGGCGGTTGATATCTACTTCCTATCCAAGTAATATATATATTAGATAAGGAAGAATGTCTTTGTGACTTTTCCAACTCCTCCAGTCCTATTCCTTTCTTATTGGTGAGTTGGCTAACCTTGCTACTTAGCATGGTTTTCACTTTGACACGTACAAGGACAATTAATAAGGTTTATGAATTGACAAAATTACAAGGAATATATATATATATATAAATACGGGGTTTCACAATAAGCAAAGTGGTTTAGATCATCTATTCTCTACAATTTTTTCCTCAATATTTTTGAATGGTGCTAGACTAATTGTGTATAATGAGGCCAACGGAGTCTAGCCTAATGAAAAAGGATTTTGACTTGCAAATCAATGATTTCAAGTTCGAAACTCCATGACATCTTGGTAGTGTGTATATGTGAGTAACCTTCCTCCCCCTTATTAAAAAAAAAAAAAAACTATGTATAATGAGACCAGGAACTTAATTATTTAAACTCTCCAAGACCCTACGTACGGATGCAACTTCTCTTGATGATACTGCTGAACTTAGAGCAGCACTAACATGGTGCAAGTAGAGCCACCGTGTATATATATAAGCGCGCCTAAAATTCATTGACAAATGGCAGTGAATTTGAGTTGGTTTGAGGCCTATTAGCTTCATTTAAGGGACTGGATTTGGAATCCCTCTCTTGTACTTCAAGATTTTCGTTTTTATTCCTTTTTGTTTTTTGGTAACAACAACAACAACAAAAAAACGTGACAAAAAAAAAAAAAAAGGAAACACCAGCAAAATTTCTCCCACACCCAACACAAAAAAAAAAGGACATGCTTTCTGTCCCACTGAAAAAAAATTTGTCTTCTCTTTTTCTTGGTCGTGAACTCTTATTTTGTGGTAAGTAGTAATATCATCATCAATCTCTATACTATCTCTTTGGTTTCCTTTTTCAAGTCTTTTCCTTTTTCTCAATTTCAAGCATTTCAACGCCGAAAGAGTGAAAGCCCTAATTTCTAAATTCATAAAGGTCACTCAAAAATCAAATAGTCCTATCGACATCTTAATTCAAATTCAATTATATGTATCTAAATTTCAGTCTATATATACTACATGACTTGTTTTATTATCATATGGATTTGTTGTGATTGGTTATATATCTGATAGTTCATATCGATATTTGGTTAAACAAGGGAAAATAAACTTTTTTTTACGTACATCACATGCTAATTAATGATGAATTTTAGTTATAAAAAAAATATATTTTATGGTATTAAGTTTTGGCCAATGTTTTATTTAGTATTTTTGTGTTAGATTATATGTGAAAGCCTCAATTTAAGTTTCGCTCAGAGTTGGCCTGCTTATTAACTCCATTATCAATTCGTATACTTGGATGATTGAATCCATGCATTATCAATTCGTATACTTGGATGATTGAATCTCATCCTTTGGCAACCCAAAAAGAAAAACAGACTGACTAAATACGTTCACAAAATGATATGTCAATAAAGTATTTTGTATCTGTTCAAAAAAATACGTAAAAAGATTTCGGTTAAGTAACTAATTTGTTGTTAATATTTTATCAATATACTTCATAATATGAACAAAATATCAACAATGTGAATCAAATATTGTAGATTGGTATTAGTATCAACCAATCAGTGTCTTTAGTGGATTTGGCATGTACATCAACTGCGGTATGATCTAGTCCAGTAAATGTGGCCTCAAGCATAAACACCATATATGCTACTAGTTTGCACCATCTAGGCTCACTCCCAACTAGCTAGCTAGCAAAAAAAAGGATGCGTCCTAAATCCCTGCAATTAGTGTTGTTGCTATTCCTGGGTGTGTCGCTTGTCAGCACTTCTTCTCTTGGTGTTGATCACCACAGATCAATACACGAGCCACTTCCTTTGGGAGCAGCAAACTCCTTTGAACAAGAGTCTCTGCCAGTGCCAGGTGGCAAACATCTCAAGGGACCAAAGAGCAAGCTTGCAAACCAAGAGTGCTGGCGGCGACCACCCCGATATCCGGCTCCAGAACCAAGGCACAGGCCATCACCACGGCCTCCACCACCAAGCTTCAATCCCCCACCACCCCCAGATCTCTACCCGCCACCTTCCCCTCCAATTCTCAATCCCCCACCGCTCCCAAGACACCGCCCGTGGCCACCACCCCACGGCCTCCACCACCAAGCTTCAATCCCCCACCACCCCCAGATCTCTACCCGCCACCTTCCCCTCCAATTCTCAATCCCCCACCGCTCCCAAGACACCGCCGGTGGCCACCACCCTGCTGTCGATTCCCAATACACTGCGATGATTATTGTTAAGCCGCCAATTACCCCACTATGATGATGAGCCTGCCTGCGGTACTAAAGGATACCAAGGCTCGTTGAAGCCACCCTCAAAAGCTTGTTCTTTCAACTAAGAGCCTAGCTCACTTCACTAGTTATGTGTATATAGCTGGCTAGGTTAGTATAATAGTATATGCATGATAAAATAAGAGCTGCCCTTACTATATGCTCATATACTCCTTTGGATATTTGGGCCAGCTGGTTGCTCATTCCCTTGTTTAATTACGTTTGTAAGTTTGCTCAACTACGAATGAATTGAAAGATAGAAAACTCCGCTCGCCTTCTTGGAAAATTTAGTCATGTACCACGTACTATGAGTAACTTCAAACATCTTTATCGATCTATATGAGCTCATGCTTTATAATTCTCGGAGCAGGACTTGTCATTGCCAATTAAGCTTATAAATAAGAAGAGGATCTGGGTCCTTTGTTGAAAACCAATTAAGTTGAGATATATTCCAGTTGACCTCGAAGAAAAGTGGTTCTGGTCTATGAGCCAACTAGTTTAGGGAAGTGAAATATGTCAAGAGATTACCAACCAAATTTTTTTAATTGAATGGGCCAACTATTTTTTTTTACTAGTGGGATCGGAACTCTGTCTTAGTGAACTAATATATGCGGGTTTAGAGTCATTACGTTTACTTTGGGCGGGCTACTGGGTTTAAGCTAAGTCAAAATATAAAAATAATTTCTTTTCCCCTAGAAACTGTTAGCGAGAGATATCCTATTCTATTAGGATATTATTTTATTTATTTCCTTTTATATAGATATTATGTAATTAAGATTCCACTTGTTTTCCCAGTTTGACCCTACTAGGGTTTGTAACCTTATATAATAAATACCTCATTTCGGAGAATGAAATACATCTGAAAATATTCTACCATATTGTTTGACTTGGTATCAGAGCCAGGTTGCGGGCCCGTACTGCCACGTGATGGGTGGGTCCCCGTTTGGCCCCGTGCGATGGGTAAGTCCCCGTTTGGCTCCACGTAGGCCAAAGGTGCCACGTGATGGGTGGGTCCCCGTTTGGCCCCGCGCGATGGGTGAGTCTCTACATGGCTCCACGTGGTTGCCAATGTGGATCTCCACGTGTGACCCATAAAAATGGGGTCTCACGTGCGGGGGAGTGTTGGAACTCATTGTTGTCCCACATCGACCAGAGGGCCAAAGAGAAAGTAGTTTAAATAGAAATATCCCTCTCTAACTAACACCGAGGCCTTTTGTGATAAAACCTCACACCTGAGGATTGTGCAGGTGGCAAAGTGGGGACAGTATCGGTGTTGTTGGAGTGGGTCCTCAGCCCGTTAACCTGGAAAATTTGACAGAAACAACTTGGAAAAGTCAACGGGGTCTAGCCCAATGAAAAAGGGCATTGACTTGCAAACCAGTGGTCTTATGTTCGAACTCTAAAAATACTTGTAGGATAGGTAAAAACTACCTAAAAAATTATAAGGAACAAATTAAATTAAATTACGGCAAAAGGATTGATATGATGTAATACGGATTTAATAATGAGATAGGAAGAATAAACGAAAGATATTGAAAAATATGCCTAAATGAGATGCACTTCTAAAGGGATTCTATTTCATTAAAAATCAAGGAAATAAAATCATATCAAACTCCAAAAAACATTCATATCATGAGTGCATGAAAAATGACATGTCTTTGAGCTAACCATGTTGAGTTAGCATGAAAGTTTTGCTCAGTTGTCCCACAATCATGCTCGTCAACAAACTTCTTCACTTGAACCCATTCACTGCTGAAGCAAAACAAACCCATCAACAATTCCCTTCACACACTGCCCTCACCCTATTACGATAATTTCATTTGAATTTAATCAACCTCCTGTTTATAATTGATTAGTTCCTAATTGATTTCCCAAATACGTCATTCGTTGCAAATCTTAAACCCACATCAGCAGTCAAAACGACTTTTGTTCAAGGTGGGGTCCACAAATCCACATCACCAACTCAGATTGGTGAGAAATATGCGAGTTAAGATGAATTGACCAATATACCCATGCCACGTCATCATTTTAATGGAGCTTGGGATGAAGTTGACGGAAAGTGGTTAAATGACACATGAAAACCTGGTCAAGGGGGCCAAGTGGGTCACTTTAACTTTAAAAGGGTAAAGTGGGATTTGACTAATGTTTCAGGGAGCATTTTTGCTTACCACTTTAACTCAAGGTATACCCTCACCACCATTTTAAAATCTTGACACCTGCCCATGTGTAAACCATAGTTAATAAATTATTTTTAAATCTTTTAAGTATTTAAAATTATAAAATAATAATTATTTAATTTTTTTTAAAAAAAACACTTTCTCCTCTCCCCATCCCCGTACCCCTCCCCTTTCCTCTTCCCAACCCACACACTACCCCAAACGCCCAATTTTCTACAGCCACCACCCACCCAACACACATATACATAATAGTATCTTTGAATTGAAATTAATTAGTTACATTTGAGACTCTTGAAAATAAGATTTCAATGAAAGTATCCAAACCAAAAAAAATAAAAAATTTCAATGAAAGCAAGTTTTGGGAAAAATCCCAACTTCCGGTGAGAATTGAGAAAGTGAGGTATGTTTCAAGATGCCCTATAGTGGTAAGAGGAGAGCTTACATATTCCAAGCCCGGCTCAAATCTAAATGAGATTCCATATTCGAAGCAGGAAAAGCAATGAATAGAGACGAACATGAAGTCACCACGTTCGACTATGGTGCTAAGTTTAGGAAATCTGGGCACAGAGAGATCACAGATTACTTGTTGTATAACAACGACAACGGAGGCGAAAACACCGAGAAATGGTGGCTGGGGTTGATGAGAGGGTATAGGGCGTCTGGGCTGGGTTGGGTCGAGAAGGGGGAGAGAGTTTTTTTTAATGTTATTTTATTTTTAATGTTATTTTATTTTATTTTATTTTATGATTTTAAATACTTTTTTTTTAAGATTTAAAGATATATTATTAACTGTGGTTTACACATGTACATGTGTCATGTTTTAAAAATGGTGATAAGAATACACCTTGAGTTAAAATGGTGAGCAGAAATACTTATCTTTTAGGGTGTACTGAAGTAATTAAACCTTTAAAATAAAATAAAATAAAAAAAACTTACCGCCGTGTGTGCGTGTGAAATTGGTGTGCTGCCGCATAAGTGCTCACTGACCCAGTTTCATAGTTGTTTTTCTCGAAATTGGTGGCCTTCTGCATCATCTTTCTGGTTTGTTAGGGGTCCATATTCCGCACTCACAAACCCACTTTTCCCCTCTCATTCATTCCCTGCTCTCCACTTTCTTCTCCAAAGAAACAAAGATTTCAAGGAATATATTCTTTGCTTTTTATTTCAGTGTGCACCATTCGTTTTTCTAAAGCTCAAGAAGGAACCCAAATCCCCTCCCTATCCATTTTGATTTAAAGCTCACAGTCCCTCTAACTTTTCTGTTTTTTCCTCTAAGGAATGAAAGTCTTTGGAGCTCTAGAAGGCCAGAGCACTGCTCTTTATTCTTATACTTGGGGTTTGCTTTTCGGGTTTGCTTTGTTCTCTGCTTGTTGAAAGATTACATTTTTGTTAAGAGCGAGATGGAACCTAGTGTTCTTGATAGTATAATTAATAGGCTTCTTGAAGTTAGAGGGAGACCAGGTAAACAAGTACAGCTCCAGGAGGCTGAGATAAGGCAACTTTGTTTTGTATCCAAGGATATTTTCTTGAGGCAGCCTAATCTTTTGGAGCTTGATGCTCCTATCAAGATTTGTGGTATTTTTACATGAACCCCATATTCTCCTTTGTCTTATATTAATTATAATTTGCTTTTTGTTTGGTGGGTTGATAAATTTTGAGTTTGAATATGAAAACTCTGTTCTGGGTATAAATAAATAGTAGTCTGCTTGTGCTGGGTATGGATAATTTTTATTGGCTTGAACTGGGTTATGATCAAATCTGAAGATTAATAAGTTGTGTTCCATTCCATCATAAAGTGATTAACAATCGTGCTAAAATATATCATCTTTATGCTCATTTCTCGAGTTAAACTTGATAACTGGCCCTTTTCCACCACAATTTTTATTCCCAATTCATAACAAGCTGAGTCCCTAATCTTCACTTGACTAAAGGGAAGAATCACATGGCTGCGAAGATCTTTGGAAACTCTGAAAACTTGGTATTCATATTGGATTCGAGATGTATGGACACTAGTAAATGCCTAGTGGTATCTTTTGATAATGCTCTATTGTTCGTCTTCTGTGTATTTTTCTTTCCTGTATAACCTTCTCTTCTGTCTACTTTATTACTATTTGACTTTCAATTTGTTTAAGCATTATACAACATTGAGCTATGGAAAGGTGTACTTGAGGCCGTGAGGGCTTGGGAATATTTGCTGGCCAATTACCACTACTAAGCACAACCCTAGAACTTCAATTCTTTTTGTGTTCCCTAGTTTGCACCACTTCACTTTTTGAAGTGTAAGGGATATTCTTCTCCCAGGAGAGCAGAGGTCTATATGGATGTTATGTCAACACCACTGGAAACTCCATGCTTGTAAACCCTTCTCCCTCTAGCCG
>NW_018921345.1:154766-164780 GCF_002207925.1 Prunus avium
CCCCCCCCCCCCCCCCCCCCCCCAACTGTAGTATAATTTTTGAAATCCTCCAGTGCAGGATTGTTATATCTTGTGCAGCTAAAATCGTGCATGGGATGAGTTGTTGATAATTTCAGTCGTAATCTTTTTATCTATCTGTAATTACATCTTTCTATATTATTAAAACAACAATTCTGATTATCTGTCTTCACGTGAGTTTCTTAATGTCACCCAGGTGATGTCCATGGTCAGTATTCAGATCTTCTGAGGCTTTTTGAGTTTGGCGGATTACCTTCTCACTCCAACTACTTGTTCTTGGGGGATTATGTCGATCGTGGGAAGCAAAGCCTTGAAACCATATGCCTTCTCCTTGCATATAAAATAAAGTATCCAGAGAATTTTTTCCTTCTGAGGGGCAATCATGAATGTGCTTCAATAAACCGAATATATGGGTTTTTTGATGAGTGTAAACGAAGATTTAATGTCAGACTCTGGAAAGTATTTACAGAATGTTTCAACTGCCTTCCTGTGGCAGCTCTCATTGATGAGAAAATTCTCTGCATGCATGGCGGACTATCTCCTGAGTTAAACAATTTAAATCAGATTAAGAGTTTACAGCGACCTACTGATGTCCCAGACAGTGGTTTGCTATGTGATCTCCTGTGGTCTGATCCTAGCAAAGACATTCAAGGTTGGGGACCAAATGAGAGGGGAGTTTCCTTTACCTTTGGTGCTGATAGGGTGACGGAGTTTCTTCGGAAGCATGATCTAGATTTAATTTGCCGAGCTCACCAGGTCTCATTTATCTTTTAATTTGAGAATTTGCCAAAATCACGCAACCTAGAGTGTCTTCCACTGACTGGATATCATTTAATTTTCAGGTTGTCGAAGATGGATATGAGTTCTTTGCCAACAGACAACTTGTGACGATATTTTCAGCACCTAATTACTGTGGTGAGTTTGACAATGCTGGGGCAATGATGAGCGTGGATGAGTCTCTTATGTGCTCTTTCCAGATATTGAAACCTGCTGAAAAGAAGCCAAAGTTTGGCTTTGGGGGTAGAGCTTCAGCTAAGCCGGGTACTCCAATGAAAGTCAAGGTATGTTCATCTGTCTCACCCAATTTATGAATCTTTTGTTGAGTGTATAATGAGGGCAAGATACGTTTACTTGTTTGCAACTGATACAGAGGAATAACGAATTATATAGAAATATTTTTCAACTATCGTCCATACTGATTTGAGCAAGAAAAGCACTGTACATCCATAGATGAATGCATCATTCAGTAAACTGTGTTATGGTACCATGGACCTGTTGCTTCCGCCTGCCAAAGCGACCCCGGGGCAATTAAGCAAAATAATTTTAATGGGTTCTAAAGAAAAACGGTTTCTAAGGCATGTTTACAGATGTGATATCACATCTTGAATTGCAATTTTAGGTTTGTTCTGTTGAGTCATGTTGTTGTAGAAACATTTCAATTTATGGTCTATGTTAGAAGGCATAGGATCTTGTCGTTCTCAGTGGTTCGAGTGTCTGTTTAGATGTTTGGTTGTAAACAACTTTTTAAGTTTTTTTTTCTTTAAAAAAAATGGCCCTAGTCTTATTTATTGGTACCAATGTTCTTGCAAGTATCTAAACTTGGCTGCATTGTGAGTGAGTCCATTGCTTTCCTTCCTTGTGTTTGGGCTGCATTTTGTACCGGAATTTATATTTATGCTTCCATGAACCTTCACTTTATAATTGACACTTGCATGCCTTTTTAAAATGTGTTTTTTTCTTTTTCTTCCAGTCGTTTCTTGGTGCAATGGCGTAAGGTATTGTGATAGGAGATCCTGAAGAAAATATCTGCCTTAGGTTGGACATAGGTAATAAGGTTGCAATTTTAGAAGTCCCGATTGCTTTCAACACAAGGGACAAACACAAATTTAGCAAATTCCTTCAGCTAGGAAGAGTGCAGAAGATCTTCCGCGGAGAATCTGCAATCATATGAAGTGAGACTGTAAAACCTTCCATGTAAGAGTGGGGAAAGTTGGAAAAAGAGTTGGGTTGAATCATTTCTTTCTTTTTTTGGTTATTTGGGTCTTGCATTTCCATGTTAAATAATAACAGTTTGCAGTTGTAAGACTCACTTGCAGTATTCTCTTCTCTTTGTTCAATCTGTGTATTATGCATAGAACGAAAATAAAGTTGAAAGGAAATTTGGGTTGTTTGTTGTGTATTTTGAAGATATAAAAGTCTCACATTGAAAACTTGACTAAATAAATTACAACTTATAATAATTTGTTTCACTCTTAATAATACCGAGATCTTTTGTGATAAAACCTCACACCTACTGGGCTTTCTAGGTGGTTAAGTTGGGAACAGTATCGATGTTGCTATTGGGCTTTATAGGTGGTTAGAAGTGGCAAATTTTTTATGCTCCATTTATTCCTTCTGGTGAACGCATCTGTGGTCAATTTGATTTCCTTTTCTCCTAAATCCGTTGGATTATGAGTTTGCTAATAACATACTTGTGTAAATAAACTTGACGGTGAGAGGCAAAGTGAGATGCAAAACATCAGTCAAATGGGTAAAGTGGGTCACTTTAACTTTAAGAGGGTTTAGTGAAAATTGACCAATGTTTCAGGAGGCACTGTAGCACTTAAGCTTATAAAGAAATAACTCTACCAAATTAGATGCGAAATAAGTCGAATATCATAAAGTTGTTGATAAACACAATAAAATGATAGAGATGCTTGAGTTGGCCGACTTAGTGGGGCTGGCCCAATGCCAATACACCCTTGAGCAAGAGGAATAATGGGGCTACTTGGGCTTCCCTAGGCTTTTGCTTGGTCACATCTTAAGGAAGGTGACAAAGAACAATGAACTGGCAGGAAGATTGAGAAGAACTTGTATATCACACAGATAATACTGTTTTGCTATCTCAAACCAATCACGTTCCGTTATGCTGTTAACAAGGACGGATCTAGGCATGGGCTAGGGTGGGCTCTAGCCTAGTGCTAAATTTGGAGGTGAAAATAATTTAATATTAATTTTATAAGTTAAACCCAAGTTAATTAAAAATAGTCCACCCCTTTTTGTTGAATTTAGCCTATCACAACCGTAAGATTTCATCTCTAGAGGCACCCACACACATCAAAAATCATGTTTTTCTATTACCCACCCATGTAAGCTATAACTTTATATTTGAACTTGAGAGCTTAGAAGTAGTAGGTCTCCTCCTCTTTAAAATTGTATCAACCTATATCCAATAGGTTCTTTAATATTAGTAAGTTTCTCACTTACTTTTTGTTTAATTTCCAATTTCAATTGTTATTGTTAATCTTTTATGATTTAGAGTTTGGGTGTTAAATTTTGGGAATTTTTTTTCTTATTTGCTATGATTTTATTGATGACTTGTCATTTTTCTAATTTAATCTATTTATTACTTGATCTCTGCTTTTATATAGTCTAGTTGTCTCTTGGTTTTGTTGAATTCTTGTAGCTTGTGATTGTGCAATTGTAGATCTAGATGACTGCACTCCGTACGTCTATGTGTACTCCCATCAAATTTAAAAATTGTTAATTGAAGAATAGTTGCTACCACTCTCTTTTTTTACATATAAAAAAAACCTATAGCCTATAGCCAATTAACCATGTAAACCCCTCATCAAAAAAACCATGTAAACCTAAAGAAAAAAAAGGTAATATAATGGATCTCCCATTAAAAAATACTAGTCCACCCCTATAAAATTTTCTAGGTCCGCCCTTGGCTGTTAACATTATTTTCTCATAAGGTTTTTGGTCCAAATTTTCTTTTTGACCTATCCATCCATTTTATCACAATCTATCCATCCATCATCCTAATCTGCACGACTTATACTTAAACCGCGGACCTCAAAAAGTTTTGATCAAAGTCTTGTGATAAAGACTCCATTGATTCCTTGATGGACCCCTTTCATTTCAAATTGTATTCGGCCTTCATTCTGCAAGAAAAAAATGAATTATTCCGAGCTTGTATTGTTCTGATGGGGATTCTTTAGTGGTATGTGATGCCTTTTTGACTTAATGTAGTAGATCAAGTTGACTTGGCCAAACCCCATATTGGCTTTGCCCTCGTCCTCATGCATTGATTTTGGCTTTCATATTCTGTCCCGAATTAGGTGAGTGCTCTTCTAGATGCTTTCTTCTCATCAACCAAGGGTGGAACTACACCATGAATAGGTGGGCTCTAGCGTAGTGCAATGTTTGGGAAAAATAAAATTTAGTACTAACTTTAAGACATTACACCTCAAATCACAAAAAGTAGCCTAGCCCGCTCAAGCAAAAATTAGTCTATCTTATCCAAGCAGATCTCCAGTTAACCATATATATTTCAGAGATTTCAAGCTTCAAGTTTTCTCTTATGAATGAAATTTTATTTAAATCTGATCCATATAAAAAATGATAACTCATGCTTATAAAAATTTATAATTCCGCTCTTATCAGCCACATCAAACTGGCTCAAGTAAGTTATTGTCAAGTGATTTGATTAAGTGAACGATTCTCACGTTAACCTAGCACTATATTGTGGAATTGGAATTGAAAATGGACCGAAACGATTTGGATTTTAAGTCAACAATTCAAACTCTCTAGATTTCTTTGTTGGGTTTGGGATTCTTGTGGGAGCTTTTTGTGTGCCGTGCTCGAATCTTATCTATAGCTATATACTGTATGTCTTTTTGGTTTGTGGTGCATGGTTACACTGCTTGACTAATTAATATTCTTTTTGTACAAAAGATTAACAACCTATTATTCCAATTTTTGGTAAGATAAAATTATAGGAAAGGAATTTGGATATGGGGAAATTTTATTCCTGAGACATGGTGTAAAACGTTGGAATTAAGAAAAAAAAAATGTTAACAAAACAGATTTCTTTTTTTTTTGTTGATACAAGTGAAATTGGGAGAGAGAGGAATCGAACATAGGACCTCATATAATGCAGGAGTAAATACTCTTAACCCACCTAATTATTTGATGTTGTAAAGCTCTTAGATACCGCATTCAATCCACATTGTCATTATCATCTTCATTTAACAAAAAGTTTTTTATTATAAAATAAAGATGATAGTGACAATGCAGATTTAAATGATAGGTAAGCATGCCTGGCTCTTATTATTGAACTTTAATGTTTTGGACTATGTTCAAGTTGTTATGTAGTAGATATAGAATGCATGATCTCGACACCTATCGACTCCATCCTTGTCATTTCAACTAGTTTTCTTAACCCTTACCAAATTTTAACCTATATAATAATTTCATTAAGAAGTCCAGATTAACAGACTCAACCATAATCTCAGCGTTTTCCCCCAAACACTTCAATGGTAATTAGCCTTGTTCACAGATATCCAATATGAGATTTCGACTGTTTCCTCCTCATCAATCTATTATATTTTATTCACTTTCCTAAAGGGAGCTAGTAAATTGTTACTAGCTTTCCTTTGTTGTTAAATAAACATTTTTTTAGTACCTTTTTATATTCAAATTTATAAAATAAAATCAAAAGAAATTAAAAAATACCTAACAACGTGAAAGGGACAAAAAAGCATTTATCCCCTACCCTAGATGTTGTGATTTCTCTCTCTTAATATATTGGGGAAAAAAACCTCTTCGGCTCATTTGATATAGCAAGGCAACTGGTCCTACGCGTTAATTCATGTTTGGTGGGCCTATCCACGGCAAAGAGGTGGGGAATTGATTTGGGGGTAAACGGTCTAAAACCCCCCTGGACTATTTGGCTTGTCGAAATGTCCACTATGAATTTTTTTTTCAGCCAATTTAGCCTTCGTATTAAATTTAATCGCCAATTTCACCCCCGCCATTAGTTTTCATGCAATTTCATCCAATTTTCTGTCTAAATGTCACATGTTAGGCACGTGACTCACTGTTCAATTAAAATTTAATTTTTTTTTAGTTTAAAATAATTAAATTGTTAAAACTACAAAACTGAAGAAAAAAAGAAAAGAAAAGGAGAGGCTGAACCCTATCGCCCTCCATCTCTCTGCCTCTCTCTTAGGCCGAACCCCCAATCACCTAGAATGGGAAATGGAGATATAGGAGCTAAGGCCAGCCAATCGGAACCTCAATCAAACATTAGGTTACCTTCTTCTCTAGGCCGGAGGAGTAAAGATTAGAGGACAATTGCGGAGGTTGAAGGCCCTCGCGACGTTTCTTCTGGAGGCTTTCTTCTCTGCGGTTCTTCCTGATCTCCACCATGTTGTCCTCCCTCCGCCGACGACCCTCCTCCGCGTCAATGAAACTAAGAATCTGAAACCCTAAGAGAGAGGCAGAGAGATGGAGGGCGATAGGGTTCAGCCTCTCCTTTTCTTTTCTTTTTTTCTTCAGTTTTGTAGTTTTAACAATTTAATTATTTTAAACTAAAAAAAAATTAAATTTTAATTGAACAGTGAGTCACGTGCCTAACATGTGACATTTAGACAGAAGGGGAGGAGCATGAGAACATGATCCCGAGAGAGATTGTGGTGAGGTTGTGGAGTCGCCGCTGGGTCTGGGGATGATGCGGTGCTCCATATATACATCGTTTGTGCTGTGATGATGGTGAGTGTGGCTGGTAATGGTGGTTATGGAAGAGAGAGGAGGGGATTGGGTTTGATCGGGAAGAAGGGAGACAGAGGTTCTAGAGAGAGAAAAAGAAAAGTTTTTGTTGGTTTTTATTATTTTTATTAATATTTTATTCAACTTGTGTTTTAAAATTATTATTTTATTCTTTTTAGACAGGCATTTGGATGGAATTGGGGAAAACCTAACGGCGGGGGTGAAATTGGCGATTAAATTTAATACGAAGGCTAAATTGGCTGAAAAAAAAAATTCAGGGTGGACATTTCGACAAGCCAAATAGTCCAGGGGGGTTTTAGACCCTTTACCCTTGATTTGGCACAACTTTTTTTCTTCTTCTTTATCATGTCGAAACGAGAAAATCAAAACTGAGACAATATTTGAAAGAGATGGTTTTAATTTGATATTTGCATGGCCCAGCGTATACAACACATATGCGTGTCGTCTATCATCTGCCAACATCCCAAATCTATTCAGATGTTGTTGTCTGAAAGATGAGAGAAACTCTCATGTAACGGGAATAACACTTTTTGTTATTCCAGGTCAATAACGCTAAGATACATAAGATAACTTTTTCATATGTCATTGTGTTATTGATCGGAGATAGCAATACAATGTTCTTTCCGTTACATGTAAATTTTTTTTGCTGAAAGATATATAATATATATATATATATATTTTTTGGTCGAATAAGATAAGTAATATGGGGAAGCAAAATCTTCTTCTCTCATCAGTTTAGTCGACCCTTTTAATTAATTTATTTTCGGGAGTTTTTAGTAGGTGGTCCATTTGATAAGCATCCAGATATGTAGTGCTTGCGGCTAGTTGACTTTTTTGTAATGGCCCTTGTGGTTAATAGTTTTTTTAATTAAATTATAAATGCAATCTAAGAATTTCTATAAATAAATAAATAAAAACGAAGAGATATGTAGTGCTTGCAGTTTACGAACTTGGTGTGCATAAAAACCTTATAATCAATTTCATATTATGCCCCCAATTTTGCAGTTTAATTTCAATATTTTGCAGATATATATATATTATATAGTTGACATTTTATTTTTGTACAAAATAAATAATAGTTGACATTGTTGGCACCAATTTTAAATTCATTCAGAGATTGAAGAACAAAATATTATATACTTTGACTTTAACATGTATCCTGCTGAACCAGCCAAACATATAAATAAAACTAAAATTTGCTTTTTGACTTTTAATTCAGAAATGTTTCCCAACATCTTTTCATTCCGCCGTATTCCATCCATTGTTGAGTTCAGCCCATAGTTTTAAAAAAAAACAAACAAACAAACAAAGAAATAAAAACGTAACGTATTGCTTGAAAAAGGAGATAACAACACCACAAGCGTAAGTGACGTTGGCCTTGGCAACACCGCCAAGGATTTGCATACTGTCAAAAACTTGCTCTTTCTCTCCCTCTTAAAGGTACAAATCTTTTGTTATGACTTTGGCATTGTGACTTTATTTTAGCTTAAGTTAAGCTTCCTCTAGTGTGCGTCGGGCATTGTTGAAACATATTGGAGGAATGCTAGTCAACCTTCTCTCTAACCTTCTCTTTTGGACTTTCTCCCTTTTTAGCATGACATGTGTCATATTCCTTACACTTAAAACAATGCCATGAATGGAGCGCATTTCGTGGCCAGCTATTTACCTCCTTTGGAGAGCTCCCGCGGCGAAAGGGATTAGTCACTGCTATCGGCGGTGGACACCCTTGGATCTCATCCAAAAAAAAAAACAATGTCATGAATGCATAGATTTTGTTTTCCAAGTTTACCCTTATTAAATATAATTTTTTTCCCATTACTTCCATGTTTCTTTCAATTAATCCAAATTTTTTTTACAGCTTTCTTATCGCCTTGTTAAAAAAATTAAATAAGAAAAGGGTAATGCCATGGCTTTTTTCCATAATTAAAAAACAATTAATTAATTAAAATTATTTTAAAAAACTAAGTATTTCTCCCTTCGTCTTCCTCTTCCACGTTAAACCCCCACCCCACCACCCCTAAACTGTTGTAGGAAAAAAAAAACACAGAGACACCCATCTCATGCGGTCAAGGCTGCCATATAATGAAGAAAAGAACAAATCCAAATCCTAAATTTCATATCATAAAAACAAATTGCTGGGTGAGTGTGGAGCGGCAAAAGGACTATTTTTTCATCCAAATTCCAAAGATTATTTGGAACAGTAAAATTAGGTTTCAATTGTAAAAATATTTGCTGATACATTATAAATCTTGGAATTGATTTCAGTAGTAATAGAGAATCAAAATGGGGTCGCGCCTCCACCGCATCGAGGATGGGTGGGTTTGGGATGAGACAGGTTGGAGAAGGGAAGAGGGCTAAGACAAGTTGGAGCAGAGAATAAGGCCTGGGTTTGTTGATGGGGTTAGTTTGGTGTGGGGTGCGGTGGGTGTGTGTGGCTAAGGTGGTAAGATGGTGGTTTGGCGGGTGTGGGGTGGATCTGGTTTGGGGTGGGGTGGGAAGAGGGCGGTTGATGATTAAAGTGGGAGGGAGTTGACGGAGAAGGAGGAAGACAAAGAGACTTAATGTATTATGTGTAATTAAATATATTATTATTTTATTAATATATTTAATAAGGGTAAATTTGGAAAATGAAAACTAAATTGTCTGGTGCATTAATAACATTGTTTTAAGGATAAGTAAGGGACACATGTCATGCTAAAAAAGGAGAAGGTCGAAAAGAGAAGGTTGGAGAGAAGGTTGCTAGCATTCCCCAACATATTGAACAATTAATTTGAAACCATCTGTGTTAATTCTTAGGATTAACTACACTTTAGCCCCTGGAGGTTTAGTGTCAGTATCGAAATGGGCCCCAAGATTTCAATTCAATCAATTTCATACCCGACATTTCAAAGTACCAATTTACACCCGCCGTTACATTGACCGTCAAAGTCAGACATTAAATGCTGACGTGGCAGTCGTGGGACCCACCTCATAACCAAACAGCAGTTAGAAAGAGACCAATATAGGACAAATAATATTAAAAAATTCTTTATTTTTAAAGTTAATTAAAATCAATTATTTAAAACCACACAAAAAAAAAAATTTAAAAACCCTTCAAACTTCCCACCCGTCAAACCCAGATCTTCACCACCCATCATTCTTCATCTTCCTTCTTCTCTCCACCCATCAAATCCTAAATCCAAATCCAGCATCTCCACCACCCATCCTTCTTCTTCCTCCTCATTCTCTTCCAACATCCCCACCTTCGTTCCTCACCCACCACCCACCACCTCATTCTCCCTCAGTCCTCTCCTCCTAGCTCCAACCAATAACAGAGCCCTAGCCA
This sequence comes from Prunus avium, assembly GCF_002207925.1. Next base: position 164,665 of record NW_018921345.1, read on the forward strand.
ATAGATCTGAGGAGGAGATCTGCGCGTCGTCGGAGACGTATGGCAGATTCAACACCTGGATTTTCGAGGTCGACCAAGACCCATTGCCCCTCCCGATCACCCGAAAATTTCTCCGC
>NW_018921345.1:165239-180518 GCF_002207925.1 Prunus avium
AAAAAAAAAAAAAAAAAAAAAAAAAAAGAAAAAAAGACAAGAAATCTATCTCGCTTTATAATCAAGAAAATTACTTGAAAGCTTCCGTTTGATACTCTGGAATGTTACAGAGTCCATGTTTTGTTGTTTTTTTTTTTTTTGCTGTTTAAATAATTGATTTTAATTAACTTTAAAAATAAAGAATTTTTTAATATTATTTGTCCTATATTGGTCTCTTTCTAACTACTGTTTGGTTATGAGGTGGGTCCCACAACTGCCACGTCAGCATTTAACGTCTAACTTTGACGGTCAATGTAACGGCGGGTGTAAATTGATAATACTTTGAAATGTCAGGTATGAAATTGATTGAATTGAAGTCTTGGGGCCCATTTCGATACTGACACTAAACCTGCAGGGACTAAAGTGTAGTTAATCCTAATTCTTATCACCCAATACCACAAAAAAATCTCTATTCAAAAATCCGTTCTTCCAAAAAAATTAGTCAAATAGATAAGAAAGTAGATAAACTAAATGAAATTTCATAATAATGATGTTTAAATGGTGTCTGATTTGATTGAATTTTTTTTTTTACTTCAAGAATGATGGTTGAATTAAGACCTTTTTAAAAAAAAAAAAAATTAAAAAAAAAACACAAGCCTATAAGATTCTGCGTCATCCATTAGGTCATGGAAAAATCGTTATCATCTAGATGTTCATCAATCGGTCAATGGTGGACATATAAATTTATATTTAATACTATCGGCTAATCCTGTTTTATATGAACATGTTGTATCAATTATATATAATTAAGATGCACAGTCACTTCACTTGTAGATGTGAGCAATTGGCTAGGACAGTGTCTTCGATGCTTTGTACCCGAGTTCGATGGTGACTTGTGCTAGGCTAGCTTCCTTTGATGCGATTGCTACCAACTCCCTAAACTTAGTTCCATCAAACCGTTTTATACGTCGACCTCGAAAATACCCATATACTTCTTGGAAAATTGTTTGAGGTTTCCCACTTGTGGGCTCCCCTCCCTCAACTTTCTTCATAGTCCTTGGATGTCTCACTTTGTATACAGTCTGGTTGGAAGTTGCTTGGAAATTGTTGGCAAACATTAGACTGGAATTTTCTCATTTGCCACTTCAATACTTGTGACATTTGTGCAAATTAAACAACACCAGCTTAGACAACCCAAACTATAATTTAATATGTATGCGTACATTTTTTAAGGTTGTGTTTGGTTTTACCATTTGTTCCATGTTTTTGTTCTCTTATATATAGGCGGAGAACAAAATCCAAAGCTAAGATTAAAATTTTGGTTACCAACTGGTTGAGAAACTGTCTGTACAAGTAACAAAAACCCATCCACTTGTAAAAAGGTGCCTAGACTTTTCAAGTTCAATCCTTAAACCAAAAAGCAATTTAATTACATGGTTTCCTATCTTCCAAACACTTAATCAATTAATGATCTTTGCCAACGGGATTTAACTCAATGGAAAATGGCCTTCACTTGTGGACCAATGGTCTCAAATTCGAATCCCCATAACACATTGACAGTGTTTGTGAGAATCTCTCCTCCATCTTCCTAACTTTGGCAACAAAAAAAAACAGTTAGCCGTCTTTTATATATGTAGTTTGCTTGCATCACTAGCAGGAGTCAAAAAGTCCTTTTTGAGTTACCCATTTCCTTTTACATGAAATCCGGCAAGAAATTATTTATAAAAAGAGCATTATAAGATGACGACGATGGAATTAATATTCTGATTTGGAATACCAAGTTTCCCTCCTACTCTTCCATTATATATGCAACTTGGTCAGAGCAAGCAACCCAATTCAAAATATAACGGAATGGCTTGACACTAAGCTTCATTTTTGCTACCATTGCATCGGGTTCTGGCCTTATTCTTTTGTGACTTATACTCCAATGATTGATTTGTATCTTTTGCCTTCTCACAACCATGTTTAATCTTTCTTTTTTTTTTCTTCCACAGCTAATGGTTTTACCAAGTGGTTAACAGTATTCAGTCTTGCATTCGAAGTTCCGTGTTCAATTACTCTTTATTTTTTTGTGTACAAAATAAAGGAACTTACAAAGAGGATCCCCTAGAGTTCCCACCATTCCGTACATCAAAATAGATATTAAGTACTACACTAAAAAGAAAATTAGAAAACCAGGCACAAGGCTGTAAAAAGTTGCGTCCTATATTTGCTAAAAGATCTTCAATTACCCCTCTAATAAAATTGATGTTGACAATCTTTGGAAACTTGTAATTACAATATAAATAACCAGGGAAATTCCAAAGAAGAAACCGTGTGGTTATTTCTAAGATAATGAACTTAATCATAAATAAATGAAGAAGCAAGAGATAGAGAGAGACTTTGTTAAAGAGTTGACCCGAGAAGCTGAGCCAGCAATTGAAGCCAAGTATATGCCTAAAGATGCTAGAATTGATTCTAAGGTCAGTGACCCTTTAAATAGTCAGCCACTTTGCTCATTAATATCCACGCCATAACCCAAGAGCACGACAACATCTTCTCCCTCCTCCAAATGCTAAGTTCAAGAAGCAGGTTAGTTCCTGCAATCTCTGTTTTCTCTTGGTTTGTACCTGCAAAGTTTTCAGACTTCGATGCATGAAATGAAATGAAAGCCTACCAGTTAAGTTCCATGTTTTTCTGAACTGGTTTCTTAATTTGGAAACCAGATCCATTGGAAGTTGAGGGTTTATGTATCCAACCAGAAGAGGTTGCCCATATCACACTAAAGCTCTACTTTTAAGGGCTGTTTTTAGACTCTGTGTAGCTGAATTTTTCTTCTTTTCTGTTAGCAAAAACATGCTTCAAATGTTTCTTTTCATTGGGTCAACCAAGAAAATAATACCATAATTAGAACAAATGCTCATGAACCAGAGCTTGCTTTTGTTCTGAGCACACTTGGGATCTGCCTTGTCCAGAAAAGCTTGTGTGAAACTGCTATCTCCGGTCAATGACGGTATGCCAATTTTTCCACTTGGCATACCGTAATTGGACAGATATAACAAAACAGTGTTATCTCCGTTCCACACAAATGTTTCTCCTGCCTCGTCACACATGTACCATACTTCAAAATATTTCTTCACTTAGGACCGACTCCTTGGAAAAATTGAAACTTCCTCAGTTCTGATTTGTTTTTTTTCACACAAATTATATGAATTCCAGTATCTGGACCAAAAAATATGTGGGGTTTGTTTCTCTGTCTGTGTTTTTTCTCTTGTTCAATTAAAAGCCATTCATGGAGTTTGCTTGCAACTTGCAAGTTAGCCCCATATGGCCGTCCCTTGATGTTCCCCTTTCTGTCTTCATTCATTTTTTTTTGGGGTCAAAAGTCTTCATTTATTCAAATCCCATAAAACCTACCATTTAATTTCTGTAAATAAAAAATACTTCGTCGATTCTTCCTCCCTTTTTTTAAATATATTTATTTTGTCTTTATATGAAAAAGTCTACGTACGTTATGGAATGAGAAATTTTTATCTTTAGTACAATAATTCAGAAGTTAGGATATGTCACTTCTGGATGACGTTTTGAATCGAATTTTAAAAACAAAAATATATCTGTTTAAAATATAAAAAAATTACTCCTTCTTTGAAGTCCAATAGTCAACCACAGTCAATTTGCCAAAACGCTATAAACAAAACCAGCGGTGCAAGTACTATAATACAAAGTTACAAACAAAAAATGGCCTGTGTGAGCTGAGCCAAGTAGTTGGTCCATCAATTCCATTGATGCAGACCTGCAGTGAATAAAAACAAGCATTTCCTTTGAAAATTCAACATCCTGCTCCCCCTTATGTCAAAGTGAAGAAAACTTAGTTGGTTGTCTTTCTTTCCTTCTTCACAGTAAGACATAGTCATGAGCTAATTTTTCCTCTAAGTGGTATGCTTCTAGAAAGTTATGATTTTGATTGATCTGGGGTCACCAAAAAATGATGGGAACTTTATTTATTTATTTATTTATCATATGGTCAATTAAGTTACAGAAACAATATGTTTCTTGTATTTTCTTGCTTCTGATGCAGTGATTATTGATTTTTCATATGCAGAATAATTTAATTTTCAGTGGACTGTTGGAGGCAATTACTAGCAAGCGATGGCTAAAGAGCAATTGGGAGTGCTTAATGCGCTCGATGTGGCCAAGACTCAGTTGTACCATTTCACTGCAATTGTGATTGCAGGAATGGGGTTTTTTACTGATGCTTATGATCTGTTCTGCATTTCCTTGGTCACCAAGTTACTCGGCCGCATATACTACACGGACCTAAACCAGCCAAAGCCGGGCACATTGCCTCCCAATGTGGCTGCTGCTGTTAATGGCGTGGCTCTATGTGGCACCTTAGCAGGCCAGCTCTTTTTTGGTTGGCTTGGTGACAAATTGGGTCGTAAAAGGGTCTATGGGATCACCCTTGTTCTCATGGTCCTATGCTCCGTTGCATCAGGACTCTCATTTTCTGATCACCCAAAGGGTGTGATCTCCACTCTTTGCTTCTTCCGGTTCTGGCTTGGATTTGGCATTGGTGGTGATTATCCCCTTTCAGCTACAATCATGTCTGAGTATGCCAACAAAAAGACTCGTGGGGCATTTATAGCCGCGGTGTTTGCGATGCAAGGATTCGGGATTTTGGGTGGTGGGATTGTGGCTTTGATTGTGTCAACCGCGTTCGATCACAGTTTCAAGGCTCCTGCATACTCTGTGGACAGAGCTGCTTCTCTTGCGCCTCAAGCTGACTTTGTTTGGCGTATCATTTTGATGGTTGGAGCTCTTCCTGCTGCTCTAACTTACTACTGGCGTATGAAAATGCCCGAGACAGCTCGGTACACAGCCCTTGTGGCCAAAAATGCCAAGCAAGCTGCATCAGACATGTCTAAGGTGTTGCAAGTTGAAGTTGAAGCTGAGGAGGAAAAACTTGAGAAATTTACTCAAGAGAAATCCAATACCTTTGGCTTGTTCACCAAACAATTTGCTCGTCGCCACGGTCTTCACTTGCTTGGCACCACTTCTACTTGGTTCTTGCTAGATATTGCCTTCTACAGCCAAAACCTTTTCCAAAAGGACATCTTCAGCGCCATTGGTTGGATCCCGAAAGCAGAACGCATGAACGCAATTAATGAGGTTTATAGAATTGCAAGAGCACAAACACTCATAGCAATGTGCAGCACTGTCCCTGGATACTGGTTCACTGTCTTCCTCATTGATTACTTGGGCAGGTTTGCAATCCAGTTGATGGGTTTCTTCTTCATGACAGTGTTCATGTTTGCATTAGCAATTCCTTACCACCACTGGACCTTGAAGCCCAACAGAATTGCATTTGTTGTCATCTACTCATTCACCTTCTTCTTCGCCAATTTTGGACCCAATGCCACCACATTTGTTGTGCCAGCTGAGATTTTCCCAGCAAGGTTGCGGTCTACATGTCACGGTATATCAGCTGCAGCTGGGAAGGCTGGGGCTATTGTTGGAGCATTTGGGTTTTTGTATGCAGCACAGAGCAAGGACCCTACAAAGACTGATGCAGGGTACCCACCTGGTATTGGTGTGAAGAATTCTCTAATTATGCTTGGTGTGATCAACTTTTTCGGCATGGTGTTTACTCTGTTGGTGCCAGAATCCAAGGGAAAATCACTTGAAGAGCTGACTGGTGAGAATGAAGAAGAAGAGGGGGCAGGGCAGCAGGCCACTTCTACTAGAACTGTTCCAGTTTGATGAGGTTGTTTAATCAAAGCTTTGTGAATTTACAATGGTTATTATTTACTTCATTTGCAATGCAATAAAAATAATGTAGACATATATTTGCTTGTGGAAGCCGAATTGCAGAAGCAATTGTATCTTGTTTTCGATTTGTTTCGATTGTGTATGTTATTTATTTATACGATTTTTATTTTGTTCTGTTTTGAAATATATCTCCACCTCTTTTTGCTTGCAATTGTTTGAACAAGCCTAATGGATCTCTTGGAGTTGGGGGAAAGCATATGCAACCTAGTTTGCAAGCCCAAATTTGAAACCATTTCCTTCCGTTTTCTGAATTCAACCAGAGATGCTCGAATATGAAGGATTTCAGTCTAAAACTTCTGTTCAGGGAAAAGTGGTGTAGTTGTTTGTTGCTACTTGCATCTCTTCCTAGACAAAAGCATATTTACCCTTCAACCAACGGCAAGACGCAAAATGCATAAAACTTAGGAAAATATAGGTGCCCTTCACAGGCGTTTTTTACGATACTAAAGCACAGTGCAGTGCGATGACCAACTAGCTCTGTCTCCGTCTTCCATCATCCAGAATCTGAGAGATATGATCAAATGACCGGTCTAGTAGTGGTAGTTCATAGCATTCATGATCATATGTCAAACACATGCTGGAATGTTAGAGCCTGTTGGACCATCTGAAATTGAATTTTTTGTCGCTCCTTCTTGGTTAAGGTTAAACTCGAGTGACACTTCAGGTTTTCTGACCCAAAAAATGTGACAATGGGGCAGAGTAAAGCTTGAAGTCTTAATTCCAACCCCACATACAATAATGTGCAACCAGAAAAATGTGCAAGTCTGTGAGACCCTATTCAAGTGACGAAATGTTAGGAAGAGAATTTGACTATCAAAAATGATGAAAAATAGGTCAAGATTTGAACAGTTGGGCCGATTTTTTGTCCTCTAAAAAATCTGTCTGTTGCATGAATATATTATATGCATAATTAATATTAGAAGAGGCTAATGTGAAAATAATATTTTGAACCTAATGGCAGTCAAGAAAATGCTTAATTATTGGACTGGTAAAATGGCAAAGTTTCCCAATCAATATTGTTGTACAAAACGAGATGGTTTAGACTGTTTTGGTGAAAATGGTGCGTAGGTAGGATTTCCAGTCATTGACTCTTACCAGCTTTGCTGTACTTGCTGTACTTGCTGTACTAGTAGCTAGCTTGGCTTGAAAGGGAAGGTCATCACTTCACTAGGATGACAAGTTGACTAGACAAGTCAGAAAGTTTGGAAAAGAAGGCATGGGGACAAGGAGGAGGATGAGAGAAGGTGCATGTGCATCACACTACTTAATCATTTAGCAAATCAATTGTAGATATTAATGATGGATTTGAAGGTTCATAACAAATGTATGAACAAAAGATCTATAAAATGTTAAAATCTTACTAAAAGTTCATCCTATTGTGTCAAATTGATGCACTCCGGGGGATTATGAGCATTGATGCAAGACATTTTGCATGACAGCTGCATTCAGTGCAGTTATTTTCTCGCATGCTCACTTCACTTGGTGACAGATTTGCTTCTAAATCTCTTGGTTCATGTGATTGGGATCGCTTGCTCCCGACACTTAGGAAATATGTAAACATCTTTTTCATGAATGAAATCATCTTTTTCAGATTTGCGTCTAAATCTCTTGGTTCAATCTTTTCTTTGACATGAATGAAATCATCTTTTTCCTCTGTAGAGTAACATGTTAGCTGTAAGCATGCACAAGAAGAAAGGACATGCTGCAACTTGCAAGCATACCAAGACTCTTTGAGACAACTTGGTTGCATCATTGTTAGCTCTTCTTTCAGTTTCGATCAGCATACGAAAATTTTGGATAAAATATATACACTTCCTGCGATATTTTCCTTCACCAAAATTTCAGAACTGGCCAATCTTACATTTGGGAAGCATGTTCTTATTATGTATAACTATAAGTTGGTCCACATAGAAATATTGAAACGCAATCCAACTAGTTCTCTTTCATGTGACTTGAGGTCAACAAAAACAACTTTGAAACCACAAATACATGGGTAGGTTACAGCAGCGGTCCTACGTTTTGGAGGTCCTAGGCGAACATCCTAAATGAGGCCTTCTACTCTATATGTATATTTATGTGATTTTTTTTTCTATAAGTTAAAAAAATATTATATGAACTCAAATTCACAATTGTAACATAAAAGAAACAATCAATGTGTAATTTACACAACAACTTTATAAAATGCATCACTTAAATTTCACTCATTTTTCATTTTTAGATTCAAAAGTATCAATTAACATAATCAAGTTTTTCTCCCATGTATTTTTCAGTTTCCTGATTCAACTAGGTTAATTGATTTAAGCTATAAATTTTTTAAAAATTGGGTCTTTATCGAGTTTTCTCTTTTTAATTTTGAATTGAGTAATTGCGCAAGTTTTTTTGTTCTTTTATCTTTTTTACAATTAATGGGCCTTTATTGAGTTTACACTTTTTAATTTTGAATTGAATGATTATGTAAATATTTTTTTAATTTACAATAGTTGGTTTGGGCATAACATAATACTTATATAATATAGTTTTTTAAATAATATAAGGTATTATACAAATTGGGGGCCCTAGACGACCGTTTTGTCTGCCTGTGCCCAGGGCCTCTCTTGATATGTTAACTTGCGTGTAGCTAGGGATATCTTTTTTCTTTATGATCAGGTTGATTGAATGAGTATAAAGATCGCACTTTCGTGAGAACTCAGAAACTTTGGTGGTCCAACTTTTCTTGGCATTCATGAGTTGTTTAAATCTATATGGCTAGCTCTTCTTTTGAAATCGTAGCTTTTTTATATTAATCTGTGCTAAGCATCAAAACACCATGCATGCATGTTTTTCACGCGAATATCTCAATTTAGATGCTTTTTTTCGAGACCAAAAGCTTTGCATTTCAATTCAAAGACGCATCAACTAATCACATCGACAGAGATATTATTGATATATTATTTATTTAAGACTCCAATTAAACTTCTATTATGTGTTATTGTCATTTGACAACAATATTATATAAAAACAGCATTTTAATTTTTAGTTGCACATTTTTACTTTAAAAAATTTCTCGTAGTCCTGGTATATTGGTACGATTCTTTCTCTTTTGAAAATTAGAAGATATCTCAAATTCCAATCTCTTTCTCTTTCTCTTTCTCTTTAGTTGCACATTTTGGACAATGTATATATTTTCTTCTTGTAATGCTAGGGGAGACAAGCAACTCGTCTCAATTTTTTTCCTTTTTTTTTTTCCCTATAATTGATCTGCTACCCACCCATAGTGGATGGGGTTATCTTCTCTCAGTTTTTTATATCAACTAATATGACACATACCATAACAATTAGTATGAATAAAGACATAAAAATAAGTTCATGAAAACTAAAATGGGTCTTGCAAGGAGCTTGTAGATCTTGTGATTAAAAGCAGTTTTCCTTGCACCCAAGATCTTGTGTTCAAATTCCTCTCTCTCAACATCGCTTATACGAAATAAAATGAAAATGAGTTATGTATTTGGACGTAGGGAATAGTCAGAGCATCTTTTGTATGGGTGAAAAAAAAGGGTTTTGAGAAAAATAAAGTTACTATGTTGGACTAATAGGAAAGATAGGGTCAAAGAAGAGAGGTGCGGTGAGTGAGAAATAAGGGGGGGGAATAATGCCTGGTAAAAACGAAGATTCCTCTGAACATTTACTGGGAGATGATGAGGGTCTGTTGCAGTTAAATACGGAACCAACCCCGCTTCCCTTCCCTCCATTCCCATACTTCGCTCGCTCGCTCCTGCTTTTCTCTCTGAGTCTAAATATAATAGAAAGAAACATACAAAGAAAACCACTCTCCTTAGCTTCATCACTCTCTTTAAACCTCTCTGTTTTCTTTTTTCCACTACTAATTGCATTAAGACAAGACATGGGTTTTTCTCCTTGCACTGTGATTTCCTCATAATTGCATTCAGATTCTCTCACCTTCGTTTCCGGCTACAGCTACAAGGTTTGCCGATTCTTTCCACTTACCTTTTTTTTTCTTTCTTTTTGCTTTGATTTCTCATTCATGTGGGTTTGTTTTGTTCATATCTGTTCTTCAATTGCCTGCATAATTTGGGATCTATCAATGCCTGGAATTTTCAATTCCTTTCTTTCTCAGCTCTCACAAGCTTCATTATTTTCCATGAAAGTAAATAAATTGTGACATATTGCAGAGATTTATCTAATGCACAGACATTTATTCTTTGTTTTGCTAAGCCTTGTGTTGTGCAACGTTATCAAAAACCCAATATAAAAATTTAGAAAAGGCAAAAACTTTTTCTTGATTTGGGCACGTGAAAATCAGTTTCTTTTCATCTTTGGAGTTGGATGGTAATTGGGTAATTACCGTAATGTCAAGCAACTTGGCCATCTTTTGTTGCTCTTGTTCAAGAATATTCCTGGATGTTATTTTCTGTTTCTCCATACTTCCCGTCTGTTCTCAAAGAAAGCAGAGGAAAAAGGGAGATATTTTCTTTGCGTGACAGATTTTTCAAGCAGTGAAATGAAAAGGTGTAACTGAAAATCATACTATATAATCTGGGCTTATAAAGCACAATTCTTTCATAAGTTTTCTGCTTCAAAGTTAATTATAAAGGTCTATTGCTTTTGCTTTCTCTAAGCTCCTGTAATATTGGAGATCATTTCCCTGTGTTGTTTCTAGTTCTTTCTTTGTTGTGTAGTGATTTATTAATTCTCCTTTATTTGATGGAAATTGGGTTGCATAAGAAATTATTTAACTCTAAGTTTATCCCTTTTATTTTGTCAGTTTAGAGCTCAGAAAACGAGTAGTTGTAGTTGCAGATGCAGATGCAGCTGTGTAGTTTGACCATATCCCTGCTTTAAAGAATTTTAAATTCACTGTTTGAAATTCATATGTAAATCCATCTGTCTGCTAATTCAGCTGCATCCATTGGCAATTTAATATATTCTAACTGATGAACATTTAATTTAGTTTCTGAATTTGACATAGACCAGCTTTTGTTTTCTTCTTATAGAAGAACAAAAGTATTTTATTCCACTTTCTTTAGAATTAATTTCACTTTATTGACCCATGACTTCCTATGCTCTGGGTCATTTTCTCATGTTTCTTTTAGTTGTCAATTGTCATCATTATCGCGAATTCGGTATACCATAGCGTCTTGACTTTCAAATTAGAGGTCTGAAATTCAAACTCCCATAACATAACATTAATTTTGTGTGTATGAGAAACCCTCCTCTTTAGCTTAGACTATCACTCCTCCTCATGCTTCTCCTAAAATAAAAGGTCGTATGATTCTCTTTAAAACTCATCTGCTCACGTAAGCTCATTGATTGTAGAGGAATCAAATCAACCCCTATTTTGTCTTCTTCTCAATACCTGTTTTCTTTTCTCTCTTTTTTGTTGTGCAATCACAAGTTTAATAGATTGATTTTTTTTCCTTCTGCAATCAAAATTTCAGGTTAAATAGTTGAAGAAAATACAACAAGGCAGACCAACTTTAGAGAAGGGGTGATTTTGTGATGGCCAAGGAACAACTGGACGTGCTGAATGCACTTGATGTGGCGAAAACACAATGGTACCATTTCACAGCAATTGTGATTGCTGGCATGGGCTTCTTCACAGATGCCTATGATCTCTTCTGCATTTCCCTTGTCACCAAATTGATTGGCCGCATATATTATCAACAACCTGGAGCTGCAGAGCCTGGAAGTTTGCCTTCAAATGTCTCGGCTGCTGTTAATGGTGTGGCCTTCTGCGGCACCCTCACAGGCCAGCTCTTCTTCGGCTGGCTTGGTGACAAATTGGGCCGAAAACGAGTCTATGGCATGGTCCTTATGGTCATGGTCATATGCTCAGTTGCATCCGGCCTCTCATTTGGGAGAGACGCCAAGGCTGTGATTTCGACACTTTGCTTTTTCAGGTTCTGGCTAGGCTTTGGAATTGGCGGCGACTATCCTCTCTCAGCCACTATCATGTCTGAGTATGCAAATAAAAAGACCCGTGGAGCCTTCATTGCTGCTGTGTTTGCCATGCAAGGTTTTGGGATTTTGGCTGGTGGAATGGTTGCAATTATAGTATCTGCAGCATTCAAGCACAATTTTCCTGCACCCTCTTATGAAGCTGATGCAGCTGCCTCTATTTTCCCACAAGCTGATTATGTTTGGCGAATTATTTTGATGTTTGGTGCACTCCCAGCTTTGCTTACTTATTACTGGCGTGCCAAGATGCCCGAAACTGCTCGGTACACTGCCTTGGTTGCCAAGAATGCCAAGCAGGCTGCTGCTGATATGTCGAAAGTTTTGCAGGTTGAGGTAGAAGCAGAGCAGGAGAAGATAGAGCAACAAGGAGGGAATGATTTTGGTTTGTTTTCCAAGGACTTTCTTAGCCGCCATGGCTGGCACTTGCTTGGAACTACCAGCACATGGTTCTTGCTGGACATTGCCTTCTACAGCCAGAATCTATTCCAAAAGGACATCTTCAGTGCCATTGGCTGGATCCCAAAGGCAAAGACCATGAGCGCTCTTGAAGAGGTCTTCAAAATTGCCAGAGCACAAACTCTCATTGCTCTCTGCAGCACCGTCCCCGGGTACTGGTTCACCGTGGCATTCATAGACAGGATTGGAAGGTTCACAATTCAAATAATGGGGTTTTTCTTCATGACAGTCTTCATGTTTGCCTTAGCCATTCCTTACCAGCACTGGACTCTTAGAGAAAACCGAGTTGGGTTTGTTGTGATGTACTCATTGACCTTCTTCTTCGCCAATTTCGGTCCGAATGCCACGACATTCGTGGTGCCTGCAGAGATTTTCCCAGCAAGGCTGAGGTCCACATGCCATGGTATATCAGCTGCAGCAGGGAAGGCTGGGGCAATTGTGGGTGCATTTGGATTTCAGTATGCAGAAAAGGGTATTGGGGTGAGGAACTGCCTTATAATTCTGGGTGTGGTTAACTTCCTAGGGCTGTTGTTTACATTCTTGGTGCCTGAGTCAAAGGGAAGATCACTGGAGGACCTGTCTGGTGAAGCAGAGCAAGAAAATGCAGCTCCATCAGAATCAAGGCAGCAGGAGATTGAAAGTGGCACAAGAACTGCTCCAGTTTAATTAGGCTTTATCTTTTCTTATCAGATTATTATAGCATTGTTGTGTAGGATTTTTCGAATGTTTGATCATGTTGCTTTATCTTCATGCTCTGAGCCTGTTTAGTGTTTGTGGTAGCCTACGTTCCAATTAAAAGTAATTAAAAAGAAAGTTGGCTAAATGCTCCTAATTTCCCAGTTGTAATTTTTTTTTAAAATATATCATTTATGCCCCCTCATCTAGCATTATCTTCTACTTGCTGTCCAAATAATTGCATGAATGCACTCTCTGATCAAATTTATGCAAATTATTACTTCATTTGGAACACTTTATGTTGCGCGGACACTTTAATTAGCCGAAGTGTTGGAGTATCAGACACTCGGACACGCGTTGAACACGATCAACAGACTTGGACGTGGTCAAGACACTCTCCAAACATAGTCAACCCATAGGCCATAGTCGAGACAAGGCATGAGCGACTTTGACATTTTCAAAAATAAAACGGAGTCAAAACGCAATTTTGGGGACAAATGTGGAAAGTTTTAACAATCTGGGGCAAAAATTATAATTTCAAAACTCTCTTATACTTATTCCAGTTACCTTATCTGCCCCTCTTCTTTCTCTCCCGACTTCCCCCCACCTTTTTCTTCTTCTCAATTTTTTTTTCATTTTTCATTATATTTTCTTCTCTTCTTGGTACTTGAGATCAATTTATGTTTTATTTTGTGTGGTTTTAATTATTATGTGAATGAATCATGAGGAATACATGAGTGCTTTTTTTATCTTATGGTATTAAAAATTGAAGTATGAACATGAACATTTTGTTTATTTAATATATAGAGTTTTTAACTTAAATGGTCCTTAAATTTATATTCGAGTTATATTTTGGTCCCTCAATTAAATTATTCATTCAAATGGTCCATCAACTCTTTGTTATTCAGTGCATTGGCCCTACTATTGCATTTTTTTATGAGTTTTAGTTATGTGAACGGCATATAAGGGATACAAGAAGAGTGTATACGTCTTTTCATAGCTCTTTTTTTTTTTAAATTAAATTAAATTTCATTATATAAAATAATAAAATAACATTTTCTAATTATATATATATATATAATAACATAAAAATAAAAATAAAAGATCTTAAGAAAAAAAACCTTCTCTCTCTCTCTCTCTCTCTCTCTCTCTCTCTCTCTCTCTCTCTCTCTCTCTCTCTCTCTCTCTCTCTCTCTCTCTCTCTCTCTCTCTCTCTCTCTCTCTCTCTCTCTCTCTCTCTCTCTCTCTCTCTCTCTCTCTCTCTCTCTCTCTCTCTCTCTCTCTCTCTCTCTCTCTCTCTCTCTCTCTCTCTCTCTCTCTCTCTCTCTCTCTCTCTCTCTCTCTCTCTCTCTCTCTCTCTCTCTCTCTCTCTCTCTCTCTCTCTCTCTCTCTCTCTCTCTCTCTCTCTCTCTCTCTCTCTCTCTCTCTCTCTCTCTCTCTCTCTCTCTCTCTCTCTCTCTCTCTCTCTCTCTCTCTCTCTCTCTTCAAACCCGTCAGAGGATGAGTGGCCCGGATTCGTTGATAGGGGCAGGGACAAACAGAAGTAGCCTTTCTGTATAACCGGCGCCAGTCCCATCGGGGAAGAAGGGGGAGGTCTGCGCGGCCAACACTTAGCTTCTGAGGGACTGGCGTGTTTTACGAGGCGAGGTGGTTCGGTGGTCAGAGAGGGTCTTGTCACTGACATGGTCTTCTGCAGGCGTTTGTTGAAGCCCACGTGTTAGGATTCTATTGGGCCGAAGCGCTCGGTGATTACCGAGCGTCAACAAATGGCTTCCAACAACGAAACTCGTAAGCCGCTGATGCGTGTTATGATGCCCAGTGAGGTTTTCCACTTCACAATTCCAAAACCAGAAGAGTTTGAGCCCATGGATAGAAGAAGAAGAAGATGTTAGTTGCCGCTGATGAGTGTTCATGATCAAACATTCGAAATTTTTTTAATTGCAGTGTCCATATTGTTGTGCCTCAAAAGAGGTGTTTTAAAAATTTATAAACTCGCAAGCGCACGAATCGAATATAGCATAAGCGTGTAAGAGCGAGATCGTACCCAAGGGATTGCGTGTAAAGATAGAAAACCAATTTCACCCAAGTTAATTTCATTGCCAACCTAGTTGATTCAAATGGTGATTTGTTTGTTCAAAAAGAAAATGAAAGAAAATAAAGCATAAAACAAATATAGCAATGACAATAAACTGAAATTAAGATTTACATTTATGAGAAAAATAATTAAAGTATTAGATTTCCACTTTTAACATAAACATGCAACTCTTAATAATTTGATCCACAAAATATCTTCCAATGTAGTTGTTCAAAATAATTAAAGCTCTTTTTAATTTCCTTTAGAAGTATTCTAAGCATAACTTGTACCATTGGCAACAAACTATCAAAAAATAATCTTCATCAAAATTC
>NW_018921345.1:180537-217706 GCF_002207925.1 Prunus avium
CATAAGTAAATTTTCCTTCCCTTCATAAGTACAAATTCTAAGCATAATATGTAAACAAAATTATTTAACTACAAAGGATCAAAGTTTCCTAAGCGTCCTATGTGAAAAAGTTCATTTGAATAACAAAATATCAAAGAAATTTGTAAATTAGAAATATAAACCAAGGATGAATTAATAGATTAATCCAAACTCTTAACTACCACAAATACATGTTATATCTCACAATACATGATAGAAGTGGTGAAAAGAATTTTAATCTATTAATCATGTGAAGTGAAAATTATAATCATTGAACACCACAATAATTGAGAATTGAAAATAAAAACTAGAACTTTATTTAATAATGGTGTTTCATCCAACCTTGGTTAGGTAATTTAAATAGACATAATTAATATTTAAAACAAAACAAAGAAACTAAAATACATAAATTAAATGAGAACTAGGAAAGGAAGAACAAGTTTAAAAGAGTTATTAGCTCTTGGTTCTTTCCTTTCCATCATTGTTCTCTTTCTTCCTCACTCTCTCTCTATCTTTGCCGTGTGTTTTTCTCTCCCTTGATCTTTGCTCAAAACTTGTATTTATAGCCAAAGAAAGGGAGTCTTGAATTATATAATAATCAAGTAGCTTACTTTTCCAAATATCTTTCTCATCTTTAGCCTACTTCCTTTACTTTGGTTTCACAAAGATCTTTGAGTCTTCTTATCAATTGCTCCACTTGCTCCATCTCATCTCTCGTATCTTCTCATAAAAACTGCAACAACTTTCCTCAAATTGTAGCTAGATAACAACTCAAGCATCATCATTCTTCTTTGCATTCATTGGTTGCAAGTAGTCAATTTGAACTTCTCCTTCATTGTTTATTCATTCTTTCTTTATTTCTTCAATGATGGAAGCTTGCATGCATGTCCTAGAGCATATTAATGCAATTGATTGCTTCTTCTTTGGTTTTGGCATTGAACCACACGTTGTTTTGAGCATATTTCCTTGACCATGGCTGCACACATTTTCATCTTTCTTCTATCTTCTTTTTGCAACACATTACTTATTCCTCCTCCTCCTCAGCCATTGGTGGAAGGCACTTAATATCTACAAATAACCACTCAATAAGTATAAAAACAAGTTTTGGAATGAAACAATAAAAATACTCTAATAGATTTACATAAAACAAAAGAAAATACTAACAACTATAAATTTAAGGATAAAACTTGTATTAATTTTGTGCTCATCATATATCCTAATTTTTTGATATTTTTCATATCCACGTGCCCCTGTATTTGTGTTCGTGCAACATATTTATTCTATGTAAAATTATCACAAAGACTTTCATGTTTTTATTTATTTATCAAAGAGCAACTTCATCCGATAAACTTAAAAAATACATAACAAAGGCGCACTAAAACTGCTAGCTCACGTTACCACAATTAAACATAATTCCAATCAAAGCCTATAAGCTCAATATAATCGAAACCCTAAAACAACCCAAGAGTCTGAATGAATCCTACCACCGTCACCTGAAGAAGTGTCTTCCTATTCACCGCCACCTGAAGAAGTGACGTCGTTGCCCATTCTTTATGCTCTCTCACGCTCGCCTCACTACACAGAGAGAAGCTTACATATTTCTTACTATTCACATCCCTCTCTCTATTTCTCTGCTTACATATTTCTTACTATTCACATCCCTCCCTCTATTTCTCTCATCACATAACTAGTCACGTAGGTAAAAAGAAATAGTTATATTATAACTACGGATGCGTACGGATAAAACGGATATAAATGCAAATATGCCACGGTGCCGCCACCACCACCTCTCAGAAGGCAGAAGCAACTATATATGCCAGATCTCTTTTGCACTGGGACGTTGAGAGTGATCGAATGGATAATTTGATGTTTGATAAACACAAAGAAATGGGAATGGTTGGGTGGCCCTTTCCTCACATGGGTCGGTTTTTCTGTTCCTCAACGACTTTTGCTTTTCGACCAAAAAAAATAACGACTGGTTGTTTGATAGCATCAACTTGATCCTTGTATAGTAGCTAAATTAGTAGGCAGGCACGTACTAGATTTGGAACATGTAAAACAAATCAGCCTTGTCACACCAATTTAGTAGGCCCAAATATTGTCCCTCTAAATATCCAAATTGTACTCCAAGTAGTGATAAATAATCAGTACCATGCTACCAATTATTTAGGCATGGAGGGACGGGGACCATCGTTCTTCTATTCTACTCACTTTAATGACCTTGGACCTCGCTAGTTCTAACATCCATTTCATCCACATAAATCAAATCAAGGGTGATGTTGCCATTCTATCAACAATGTTTTGCCTGTGCCCACATAAAATGGGACTTCATTTCATATTAACGAAAGAAAAGCATTTTAAAACAAAATAAACGCTTTTAATCATTTAAATTATAACTTTTTCGTAAATAAAAAAGTTGTCTTGAAACTATTTCGGCATCAACCGCCTAATAACGTCGTGCCACCTTAAAATGGTTTCAAGGCATATTCTCGTGGCAAAAGGGGCTGGCTACATTACTCATTCTTAAAAATGAAGAATAATACAGAGAATGCGTATATCAGATAGGCTATAGAAATATAGCATCCATCAATGACAAAGTCTACTTCTATTTCACGTCACTTCCAATTGTTTCAAGGATAAGATTTGCCTCTTAACTGGAATAGAGAGACATAACACCGATTTATCTAATCTTGTCTGTTAAAAAAGAATGGTAAATTTACCATGGAAGAACCCCTATTTTATCTGTTATTAGGATCAAAATTAAAGATTTATAATAGCAGAAACCAGAGGAAACTCAACTCCAAAGCTCTCATTACACATACTTCCACCATATTAAAATTAAAAACAACCAGACAAAAAAACACTCAAATATCAAGCGCAGATTTTTTATAAAAAAAAAAAAAAACACTCGTTTTTTTCCTTTTTCTTTTCCAGGAAAGCAACTACAAATGCTTTCCTTTTTCCCCGACACCATTGCATATATGTACAGTAGCTAGCACCAAGCTTTTACAAAATCTATTTATAACAAGGCTTAATTAGATGCTTCACGCTTAATCAGCCTCAGCTCTGGCCCCTCCCCCACTTGTAATCCATGGATGTCCTGTACCCAAACAACCCCACATTAGATTTTTACTCTATAGTCCCGTTTCCACTGAGTTATTATGATTAACAAACTTTGAAATTAGGATGTCTCGCTATTCCAATTAAGGATATCAAATTACCCAACCTATCCGCGCAACCAAACAGTCTAATCAGACTTGAAAACTGAAATTAATCAAACAAAAATCAACAGAAGACTACTTACTGAGGACCTGCTCAGCCGAGAACCTTCTGGAAACGTCCTTACACAGCATCCGCCTCAACAAATCTTTGACGGACGCCGAGACGCCGTTGAAAACCCTCGCCGGAAATCTCAAGTTCGCTCTGAGCACCGCCTCGAAGATCTCTGTCGCCGTTTCGCCGTAAAACGGCGGGAAACCGGCCAGCATTATGTACAGAACAACGCCGGAGCTCCAAACGTCGACCTTCTCCCCGTACTCTCTTCCCGCTACCAATTCCGGCGCCACGTAGTACGGCGTTCCGACGAGGCCGCTCATCGTCTCGCCATCCCCGAACGTCTCTGCCGATCCGAAATCGGCGAGCCGGAGCCGGTCCCGACCGTCGAACAAGATGTTGTCCGGCTTGATGTCCCGGTGAGCCACGCCGAGGCGGTGGCAGTGCGCGACGGCAAGCATGAGCTGAGCCATGACCGAGGCGGCCTCCGGCTCAGAGAAGACTCCGAGAGTGACTCGGCGGTAGAGATCGGGCGCGTCGCAGAGGTCGAGGACCATGTGGAGGTGGTCGTCGTCTTCGTAGAGGTCGTGGAGGTTGATGACGTTGGGGTGAGAGGCCAAAAGCTTCAAAATCTTCGGCTCCGTCAACAGACATTGGGCGTCGAGCGAGTCGCCTGAGTCGGCGATTCGCTTGTCGATCGATTTGACGGCGAAAACGTCGCCGTTCCTCTGGGCTTTGAAAACGACGCCGAATCGTCCACGGCCGAGCTCCTCGCACAGCTGGTAGTCTCGCTTCAGTGCCTCACTCATTAGTGTAACTAATTTTGTGAAATTCGGAGTCAAACGGGAGGTCGGGTTGATTTCGGTGGGATTTTAATAGGCGCGATGGTTACGGAATGTTTCGGGAGAATATTCGGGGTGTAAATGGAATCGTCCCTTCTGCGCCCGCCACGTGTTTCATGTAGAATCTAACGGCTGGAGATTCGAAGTGAATCAACGAACCTGTACCTGGTGGTTGGGTTGGAATTACGCAAATGCCCTTTTTTTCCAATAGAAATGGAAAAGGAGAACGTGATTTCCGTACTGTTGCCGTCCTTCGTAGTAAGAGGACTAGGATTTGAAGTCCGTGTCGTACACTATCAGGTATTTCTTCTGCTGCTTTATTTATTATTTATTGGTTTTCTTTAAGGATTTTCTTTGTGGTTGGTTTAGTAGTTGGAAACCTATTCGACTCCCACCAATAAAAGGTAATTGCAGATTGCCACAATTTAAGTGCGTATCTAGACATCGTAATGCATATCATTCATACAAGCACTAGTGCATGTTGGGTGAAACACTATTTTTTCTTTTTTGTTTGCAAGTTAAGATCATTTTTCTTTGGATTAGACCTCGTTGGCAACACTATTTGTTTTTTAATTTGATATTATTCATAACAGTTGTGCATGCCTGTAGTCCGTTGATGTGCGGTGAAAAATATTTGTGTTTATGATTGGCAATCACTTATGTTTTACTTATAAGTTATAAGTAATGATTCTCTAATAAAAGTAAATGAGATTAATATTGTTTGGTGAAGTATTAAGGAGCCTTAATATGTTGTTAAAATTTGAGAAGGAAACAACCTGGAAAACTCTTTAATTGATGGGTACTAATTAGTGGCATTGACAATTAATAATTCACTTTAACAACATTCGACAATCATGTCCATATCCCCATTATTTTCTATTTCTCCAGAGTCATTGAAATGCGACAAAGAGACTCTCACAAAATTTACAAATGTAAAAATGTGAGGATGAGGAATCAAATGGCCTTTGGGGGGAAGCAAAAGGTACATTGGAATCTTGAGAGCTACTTCTTCAATTTCAGAGATATGCTTGCAGAGTTGTGCAGTACAACCCAAGGACAATTATTGCACAAAAGGTTAAGGGGACGATTATGAACTTGAGGAAGAATACATTGCGAATGTCCCTTTCCAAATGGTCCACGAAATACGGACTCTCAAAACTTTTTCTTCTTTCTATTTGGATGATGAACACTAGGGTTGCGTATAAAATCACTCATAAATCACACGTATCAAATCATAAGATAATCATAATGTTATATTCTATTCGTATTCGTGGGAGTACGGTTTTTATTTTATTTTCATGCACATGTAAATCATAGAGTTTGTTTTTAGTGAAGAATGAGGTGGGGGAATCACAAGTTTCCAAGTAATCTCTTATAATAGTCA
This sequence comes from Prunus avium, assembly GCF_002207925.1. The sequence continues at coordinate 186,055 of NW_018921345.1, forward strand.
GCTAGTTTCCAAACTTTAACTATAATTAGTCTATCCTAATCTCTTTTTATTAGATGTTTAAACTTAATAAATGACTGACAACTGGTGATCAACATAAATTTTCTGATGAATCATTAACTCTATCAATATAAGTCTTGAGGAAAACTAAATCCTACCACGCTTTTTTATTTAGTTATATATAAGCGATATTGGGAGAGCGGGGAATGAAACTTAAAACTTCATATGCAGGAGTAAATACTCTTAAAACTTCATATTGCCTAAATCCTACTGGATGGTGCAAGTCATGGGAGACATAACACAATCTCTTAATTTAACGTATTGGATTAGTGAAGAGATCCAAATCAATAGTTAGGTAATGAGGGGGACACATTAACACATTAACAAATACAAATGTATCAACCTGGACTTCCACTTCACAAGCCTTGTTTGCGTCGGACATTCATAATATATAATGTCAAGAACAAACAATTGTTTGTGCATGCAATGTGGCCTGCACCACTCAATGCAAGCTATTTTTGCTTTATTTTATTTATTTTTTAAGTTTATTTATGGGCGGTTTGTCTTATAGGAAATTGAGATTAATCGCCATGGCCAACAGGACTGTGTTTTACGATTGTTTCATGATAAATTATTCTCAGCTGTCAACTCTTGAGAGGCACTGCCATGGAAGATTTTTGTTTTAAATTACAAATAACAAAAGCTTGGTATTTGATCTTGTATGCATGCATTGACGGACTTTTTCTTTTTTCAAGATTCACACCATATTATATACTTGTCTTTGTATTCTTTTACATTCCATCCAAATTTTATTGTATACCGCAAATCTAAGGTTTCTCGTTTATAATTTATAATTTAATAATAAAACTCAAAATAAAAGATGACCCCGTTTAGGATTACTATTAGAATGTGAATATCAAATCCGAAATTAATAATTGACAGCTATTAGGATGTGAATATCGAATCTGAAATTAATAATTGACAATAAGTGAAGAGGTCGAAGATTTTCTTAACCCTTTCAGTTTGTATCGAAAAGCAAGTTGTGAACTTTGACTTTAAAATAGAGTTAGCATTTCAAAAGAAACCTTAGTTTTGATGGTGATCTATGCAAGTGCACTTCAATTCTTCGAATCCATATGTACTTGGACCTAACCCATACGCCATATTCATGCCAAATTCTAAGTAGGCAAAGAAACATTTAGCATGCATGCTGGCTTTAAGGTTCTGCTTTTGGCGATTTTCTCAAGCAGCTTTGTCTAACAGAATTTTATTTTATTAGCAATATGCTAATTAAATATCTGGAGTATCCCTGGACTCTGGCTGTCAACTTAGAGAAGATTTGTCAAGTTTGCTTGTGTTTCTATACTATAAAGGATGTGACAAGCTGACCCATTTCTTAGTGAAGGATTTGCAGCCTGTGTCTTGTAGTTATAGAATAAAGTTGCCGATATCTCTAAAATAATCTTCTCTGACTAGACAATCTAACATTTTCTAAATACTGGTGGGTTATTTTACTAGACATCCAAATCAGGGAAGAAAACTTACTTGCTATTTCCGACTAATAACATAATAACATGTGGAAAAGTTATCCCACGTCGCATGAGAGTTTCTCTCCAAATCAGGACCAAGCAGCAGATGAAATCATGTCTGAATCTGAATGTATCAGATCTTTTTTAACAGATAAATAAGGGCTAAGGAAAATAAAACTCAAGTGATTGTATCAGATATATTATTTATTTGGCACTTGATAATCAAAGTTAGGAAGCTAAATTGTTTATATATATAAATCCCGAATGCAGGAAAAAAAACCACCCAGAAACCTTAAGTTAACCATAAGTCTAAGGCTGTCAGTCAAGTTTGGAGGAATGTACTGATTAAGTGATTATTACATATGAAAGGAAGCAATAGAAATAGGAAGAACAAGATATTTGAGCCATGGCTCCACTGAGGCATATGTTGCTTCAAAATTTACAAAATTTATTATGCCATGCCAAATCCTTAATAAAACTTATGATGCGTCCTTTCTCTTACAACAACAGTACATAGAGCAAGCATGCACCAACAAAGAAGTTTTCTGTTTCAACCTTGTTATCAACTGTTCTTCAATCTCTATATCTACTATTGTGGAGGGAATATTATCAGCCAGTAATCATTTACATGCTACGGATTTTACACTCGGGTTATTGTTGTCATACCGAAAGGACAATTGCACCATGCATACTGCATTACATTACTCCAAATGCAGAACCATCCTCTTTCTTGATGAACAGAACAGTCGCCTATGAATTCCGACTTATAGGCATTCATCTCCCGTAGCTCCTACTCCCACAGAAGTTTGAAATAATTAAATTAAATAGTGCAATACAAGCAATAACATTCAATTGAAATACTGATACAGAACTAACTTTTATAACCATTGAATCGTAGAAAGGAAAGTATGGAGAGAAATTCTCAGATTTTGAGTCATTTATCATGCGTCAATTCATCCTTTCCACAGCCCAAAACCACCCAGCTAAACACATACACACAATTCTGCCTCTCTAATTTTTTTCGGGGGAGACACAATAATATGTCAACCTCGCAATTATTGTGATACAAGTCTGATCTAACAGCATTTCCGTTAACTTTTGGTGGATTTCGTAGTCCAGAACTTTCTTTGTTTTCTTGTTCATATTGGTAGACATGTTTCTGAAAGCCAAATTCACAAAGCTCAAACAATTTTTTGCATGCACCAAAAATTAAATTTGCCAAAACTATAGCTGATTTGAATAGTGAGGAGACCTATGGAAACATGAAAAATGAGTTAATATACAGTAAAATTTCAAGCCACTTAAAGAACTGAAGAAATTTAATTAGTAGAATGAACTACAGATAGGTTTTCCAAAATAAATCATCAACACTAAGTCAACCTGTTCCTGCTTTCATATATTGGAATTTGGAATGAATTTAAACTCAAACAATTAGTGAATTCTTTGCTTACCATCTTTGCTTGAACTCTGTTCCATGTCAATCTGTTCTTGCCATGACTGCTTCATGTCAGAAGAATTACACTCCAAAAAAGAGTTGTCTTTTGATGAGGAACATGACTGTGGAACAGAAAATGAATTTCTGCTTGTTGTCTGCTTCTTAGACATTGAAGATTCAGCTGTAGAGCTGCAATCTTCATTTGTTCTCGAGGTCCTAGCTTCATTAGGATTGTGCAAATTATCTTGGAGTGGCCTTTCTTCTTGCATATGTTTGGATCTCTTCCTATTAAATTGGTTACTCTTGGAATTTTGACATGTAGGCACCTTCTGATCATTCGATGAGTAAGTAGGACAAGGAGCATTATTCTTTAAGATCACTTTTGGGATAGGCAAACTTTCAATACCATCGGAATTGTCAACAACAACTTCATCTGTGCCATTTGAGTTTGCAGCCTTTGCTGCTGCTTCCATTTCCCACATCTTGAATATAGCCTTGGTCAAATGCTCTCTAGCCAAATCTATCTCAATGAAAGGTTTTGGATAGTTAAATCCTAACTCTACCCCTGAAACTTTAAGCACATTATCCGGCGCATCCCAAGGATGATGGATCCACTCAGTTGGCAAACGTGCTAACTCAGGCAGCCAATGCCTTACATATTCACCCTCTGGGTCAAATTTTGAGCCTTGAACCTGACTCCCAAAATTCACATGAATTAAAGTTAGAATGGACTAAAATAGGTTTATGTTCCTCAAGAATAAATTTGTTGTGTTTTAGGGTATTCATGTAGCTGCACTTTCTTTAGCTTTCAATTTATAAAATACTGAAGCAAAACACTCACCTCTGGACTGTCCAAACGCTCAAGCTCATGGCCATCTGGTAAGCTCCCTGAGATATACTGCCAACCAAGGATATCACTTTCCAAATCAGCATCCAAAAGTGTGTCCCAGAAATACTTCATTCCCCATTTCCAAGGAAGAAGCAATACTTTCACAGCAAAACTTGATACGATCACTCTTATTCTGTTGTGTATCCACCCAGTTGCCCATAGCTCTCTCATTCCTGCATCAACCAAAGGGTAGCCGGTCCGACCTTGTCTCCAAGCCTTAAAATTGTTCTGGTCAGCTTGCCAAGGGAAAAAATTCAAGTTGCTGAGGAGTGGTCTCTCATGAGTGAATGGAAAGTTAAAACAAAGATACCGTGAGTATTCTCTAAGCCCAATGGCCCTCAGGAAAAGAGTCACACTCTCAACCCCTATAGAGTTCCCTTCTTTTGCCCACAGTATCTGCTTCATTCGAGCTAACTGGAAAACTTTCCTCACGCTCATTTCTCCAAAATGAAGATATGGGGACAAAAGTGATGTAGAGTTTTGCCCAACCTTTGTCCTGTTCTTTGAATATTCAAGCAGGTGCAACTCAGAAAATTCACTTAGAGCCTTATCGGCATTGCTCCAACCAGGAGACCATGCTCTTGCTAAGAGGGCATTGCTAGACTTTTCTGTTTCCTTTTCAAGACCCAAATCCTCAATTGAACATTTTGCTACATTTCCTGTCAAATGAAATAAATTCTTCTTTATTTGTTTCTTTCCCAGCAAATACACACACACACACACACACACACACACACACAAAACTCAGAAAGTCGAAATGTACCTGTTGCTGGCACCAATTTCCATGGAGGAAGGAGTGTGACAAGTTCCCGTTGCATGTTGAAGGACTTGTCCCAGTACGCCTCAAAGGTTGTAAAAGCTTGCCCTCTTGCATCATATACTTCCCATGGCTCATTCAACAGATCTGCATTGTAGCTTTGCACAGAAATGCCTAGCTCCACCAGCTTTCCTTTGATGTTGTGATCACAAACAAGTGAAATAGGATCTGGGAAGGAAAAGCAATAGCATATTTACAAATTGGAAAGAAATGAAACACCTTGAAGCAATTTGCAAGAAGCATCAACACACCTAGCATGCATGACAGATAAGGGCTTTGCTCTCCAGCACAATGCTGATTGCCGACTAAATAAAATCATTTTCAATTTGATTTGTGACATGTGCCTTCGACTATAAGATAACAAAATCTTTGACCTCATTTCGTGAGTGAAATTTGTGAAATGTCATTGATATTACAAGAAAATCTTCATTTTAGTCGAGCTGAAAAATAACCATTAGTTGTGGTGTATGTTATACTGGTCAATTTGCTATCACCTTATCTTTTGGGATCAATGGTAACTTAACAGTTACAACTGCGCAGGGGCATTAAGGATGCCACAATCATCCTCTACAACCCTAAAACAAAAAACAAATATAGACATCCAGAGAGGGATTGAAATTTCTAATTCAATATATAGAAATCCAGAATGATGGACCTTGAGCTCTCTCTGTCTCTCACAGAAGGGCATTAAGTCACATAAACAAAAATATTGAGAGAACAAACGAAATAAGGTATCAGAAATGAATGAAAATTAGATCTTCACTATGCTTTTAGAAAATCAAAGTTATATCAGTTGACTGAAACTACTTTGAGGTTGGCTCCAGAACATACCATAAAGATGGTTGAATACTACTTTTGTAGCTCCAATGGCTTCAATGCACTCTAAGAGAGCCGCAAGAGTGCTCTGGGTTCTAATTAGCACAAGTTCAGCCCCAAGGGATCTCAGGGAATGGTCCAAGTGATAAAGAGACTGCTTTAGCCACCACCTCGAAACTCGACCCGGGTAAAATTGTCCTTCATCTTGAGGACACCATATATAAACAGGGAAGACGCTACCATCCCTAGCAGCAGCAGCTAAGGCAGGATTATCCTCAATCCTGAGGTCCCTTCTAAACCAAACTATAGTCTTGTTGCTACCCATCTTGTAATTCAGTTTCTTCAGGATCAAATTTCAGTATCAAGTTTTATAAAAGTCTCAAAAATTTCTCTTCTTCCTTCCTTCCTCCGCTCATTAGCCAGTAGCCAGTAGCCACAAATCCCAGAAATCAGAAACTGCAGCTTTCGCCAATAGAACGACAGCAAAAAACTTTGCCCAGTCAAGGGAAAGATCTGGAAATAATTCTCCCCAGCTGAACCTGGGAAGTGAAGATTATTTTGAACTACCAAGGACCCAAAAACGCCAGCCTATCAAGGTGTTCTGGGTCGAAGAAATTTGACTGTTCCCAATCCATCTGTGGACCAACTGAGCCTTCCCTACATGTTTCACCAACTGAAAAAGTAAAACTCACCATGAAGCCATCAACCAAAGAACAACAGAACTCCACAAAATAAAATCGCCAATACCCAGCAGACAACTTTTAAAGACTAGAAATAAAGCAACCCAAACTGGCAAACACTTACTCAAGAAGATTCAAAGAACAGTTCATGCATTTGGGTGCACCTTGTGTCGTTAAACACAATTCCACCTGCAATAGAAGATTAGATTTCATGTGACTGAAAAAAAAAAAACTACGAATCTGAATCTGAGTGAGACCAAACCAAAATAATTAATTATTCATACGCAATAAAGAATGTAATTTTGGAAAAAGGAAAATAGAAACAATCATACAGAGGGCTTTAAACAATACCCAATTCTCTTTTTCTAGATTATCCAGAAAGATCTCAAATACCCACAACTTGGCTAAGAACCCAAAATCAAATATTAAGGATGCATACTTTTCCCTTATTTCCTGGACATGGGGAAAGAAAATAGTGCACAAATAAATAAACAAATAAAAAGCTTTATCTTGTGTACAATCTGTGCAGAGCGCTGGTCAATACTGTGAATCAAAGAAATGGCTTTACGTGACTGTATGATTATCCCATTAACGTAACATCACGAGGAGATAGTGACAGTGATTATTGTAGACGACAATTTCTTGTCTTCTCTGTGAACCGCACTGGTAAAAAAGATAAGGCTAAAGGTCTTGTTAGGCCTCCCTTTAACATTTGCACCTACAGGGTCCTACAGTTTTTTTTACCTTACCTTTTGGTCCTTCAGAATTGCAAGACCAGCCGAAAAGTCCCGAAAATCCTTTGAAGTTCAAAGACAGCAGTACATGTTTTAGAACTTTTGATTTGACCAAACTTCCAAACGTTTTCAAATTATCTTGATTTTGTTTATAAATTAAGAAAGGGTTTTGCTTTTGTTACCACTTTCTTTAATGTTGTTTAGTTAGCCTCATTTTGATTGGAAGAGAAAACACGGGCTTTTCCGTAAAGTATTAATTGGTTTTGTCCTCTTTGCATGCAGATAATGTTCATCTCGTACCATTTTAGCATCGAAAAAACCAGAATTACCCACAATTCTATAAGTTCTGTTTAACCAAATTGATAAAAGCTTGATGTACGAAGAGAAATTAGGCAAAAAGATCATCTGGGTTAGCCTTGAAATTTTCTTATCAGCATTTGCTTTTCTTTGGGGCTTTTTTTTTTTTTTTTTTTTTTTTTTAAGAACTTAAAAGTAATTTAGTCTCATATTCTCTTTGAGCACAAAACCATTTTCACTAACTGTTGGATCAAAATTTAGGCTGCATCACCAAACCGTTTTACACCACGTGATGTGCCTGAAATCCAACCTTATACCAAATGGTATGATGCTTGAGCATGGTTACAAGGCATCAGAATGCAAAACAAGAAGACAACCAATATGACTTGTAACATAGTTGATCTGATTTTTAATTTTAATTTGACTCGTTTATGGAGACAATCCAATTATATTAATGCACGGGACCATTCAATAACTGAGCTAAACTAGCATTAAAACACATGAAAGCTAGAAAACAGGGGGCCATCTATAACATTCAGCTTTGTGTTGGTTTCTCTTAGGTGACCCATCTTGCACCAAGTTGCCGCAAATTCGAAAGGTAAATTGATTAACGAAGAGCAATGAAACAATACCAAAAGGGTTATTATTGTTTCAGATGAATACCCTAAAGGCAAATTTCTGTAGCAGCAAATAGATCCCTTCAACTATCTCGAACAAAGGTCATAAAATTCACAACCGATCCATTCGGCTTTTTAGTACTCATTGCAAAACTAAAATGTACTATGATGATAAGTGGTAAATGCAATGCAAGGAGAGACATCCCCGATAGAGTATGAATATCTATTCCATAGAACATGAGTCAAATTATCATTATCCATTACCATATCCAATTTCACCTGAGAAGCATCATGGTAAAAAGGAAGCTCATATTCCGGTGCCATTGAGCTCATAATCAGAGCCCCTAATCAGCCTTCCCAGGTGCTGATTATTAATTATATTAAACTATACCTAATTTCTGCCAGGAACATATAATGCACATATTCAGACCAGAAAAGTAATTCCCTCGAGTTCCAAAAGAAGCCTAGGTGCTTCTCTAAAATACCTAACCCTTTTAAAACAAGTGCTCAGTGTGCACGGTCCCTAAGGACTTCTAGTTCCATCTCGGTTGGGTCAGTTGCCTGGATTTCATAATGGATACCGTCCAGCTCCCTCCTGAACCTGTCCTTTGATGTTGCATAGAGCATCTTGGCACGGATCCGTGACACAGAGGGTGACCTGGAAAAGGAAGCATCAGTATCACATCAAAATTGAAATGGCAATGGCAATAGCAACTCAAAAGGGGGGAGGAAAGCAGTATCATACAGAAAATAGTAGAAACACAACCATATACGAAAGACCTTTAAAAGTTGCATATGTAAACAGCAAACATCTTTCCTCTCCATTACTCACATAGAGATCACAACGAGACCCAAATCATCAACAAGATCCATAGTTTTTATTCAAGTTTCACATAAACCAAGTGGGATATGATGATGAAAAGAGGTGGAAGCAATCCTTGAAAAAGAGCTCAGCAAGGAGCAATTAAGCTGAAGTCGATCCAAAAGTGTTCTAGGCTACATTTACCTCAGCTTCCAATTCAAAAACTAAGCAAACTATAAAAAATCCTCCAATATACCAACACAAAAACGATCCTCACCAAATGCTTGAGAAGTAAAGCAAGTGGAAAATGAAACTCATCGCTATGTTTGCCATCATAATTTGGTCCAGGGGGAGCATTCACCTACTTATGTGACAAACTTTCCAAAGGACATACTGTGATTAGAGAAGGTCAAAACACAGCATCATCTCAAATAAAACACAGTTCACCAAAAGAAGAGTCACTAGCATCAATTAGTTTGATTGGCAATTTCAACTGCATTTTGAATCAGAAAAAGTAACCGTACAAAAGAAACTAACCATGCAATGAAAAAGATCTTGCTCTTTTGACAATTCTCTGAAGTGACAAAATCAAAGTCATAAATTGCATATCGGCAGTCATTCTCAGGCATTGAAGCGGTGAAATCATCATAGCTTTCAGCTGGACCTCCAGTCTTTTCAACCACAACCTCTTTTTTCTTCTCGTCAATTTTAAAAATCACATAGCGATAAGCCTTCTTCCTCTGCAGTTCCAAGAATGTGTTTTTGCAGTGCTCAGCAACACCCATGCCTGATGAAGCATTTCCCTGATATGAAAACCCAGTGTTTAATAATTGTTCCAAACAGCATTAACTACCAGTTGTCATTTTTGCAGAGCATAATAAAATCAGAATTTCACTTCAAGATATCATTAAACAAACCCGTCCAAGAAGAACAAGCACCAGGACGCTGTACAGGATTAAATCAAACATATGCTTAATCCTTCCCAAACTTGAAAGTTACCATTTGGAATTACACAGACATTGATGGCCCATAACAACATTTGAACTTGTAATTCCAATTGTGGATATTGAATTTCATATTTAATATTTGGAGCCAACAGAACAAAACCCATGATCACTCCAAAGCCACCAAACCCAAATAAAAAAACTTAAATGATAATCCAATTCAAAGTCCAAGTCCCAAGTCTCCATAACATGCAATGAAAGGAATCACATCTTTGTCAGATTCGCACACCCACATCCACAAACAAGAAACCTCAAACCAGATACTGCCTTTATATAAATTCAAATAAAGCCATCAATTTTGTGCAAGAAAATGAATTGCTACGACAAAAATAAGAACAGAAGTTACAGCCACCATTATATATCCAGTGTACGAAAAAGAATAAACAGGACTTTTAGCACAAAAAAAATTTCTTAAATTTCTTCTTAATAAATTAAATTAAAGTAAAGAATAAACAACCCAGAAGAGAAAAGGTTTGCAACAAGCAGATTACTAACTAACGACATTAATAAGTGCAAGTAAATCGATAATTGACCCAAAAAAAATCTTAAATTTCTACAGAAAACAAAGAGAAAATGAGTTTGCAGATAAAAATCAAGCCCATGTGTTTATCTGCTGCCAAAAGCAAACCAAAACCCAGTAATCAGAACTTTAAAAGCACCAAAAAAACAGAAACACAAATCTATAAACCCAGAAGAGAGAGAAAAAAAAATATAAATAGATCTGAACAAGTAACAGGTGAAACTTACTCCTCTGAAAGCCATAACTGTTACGGAAGCAGATAGAGAGAGAGGGAGAGGGAGGAGCGTATGGAGAAGAAAGAAGGAGAATAGGGAGCCACTGAAGAGCAAAAGGAGAAAAGGGAAAAGAACAAGATTCGCGTTTTGAGGAGGGGAAAGTAAAAAAGAGGCGCGTCTCGTATGTGTGTTTTTCGTATCTCGGTCTAAATATCAAGTATTGTATTATTCTTTTTCCAGACAACGACCCGCCATTCCGTGTTGGAGGAGAATTCATTGATGTGGTCATATCGGATTAGGTTTACTAAATTTTTTTGATTAGTGACACTAATGCAGTCGTGATTCCTAAACGTGGATTAGGTTTACATAATAATCGTAATATTTTCAAGTAGCATTTGCAATTTACCTGTTATAATATATGTAGGACATGTGTGTTTACTTTAACTATATATGTATATATATTATATTATTATCGGTGAATTAGTAGTACAATATGACGGTGTTATTGTCACACCGAAAATTTGATCATATATAAACATGTATTAGGTCATTTACGTGAGAGTATATGTGACCTTTGACTAATAAATCCAAAATTAATTTACTATAGTCTATAGCTACAGAGTGGATGATTGGATTTTTTTTTAATACAAGCAACAATCTCAACCATAAAAAAAGGAGGGTTTTTCACGCACACTACAAGAGTGTCATGGAGCTTCAAACTTGAGATCACTGGTCTATAAATCATGACTCTTTTTCATTAAGCTAGACTCTATTGGCAATATTTATGTAAGATTTATATAGCATTTGTGGACCATCAATCATTATATACTGGATGGTTGTATAAACTATGCATAAGCTTTTCTAGTTACAAACAATAAGGATACAACCTAAACCAATGTGGTGAAAAGAGAAAAGGGCCAAAGAAAAATTATACAATCCAACACAAAACCAACTTTTGAGAGTCCATCGGCCGAAGAAAAATCATACAATCCAAGACAGAGAAACCCGAAACTAGAGCCCATAAAAGGCTAGAAACCCATTTAATCCAAGATAACACCAGACAAACAACAAAGCTACAAAGCCCAAAGGCTAAACCAAGTGCCTGCCACCATTAGTTAAAGTTGATGGAGCCGGTTACAAGAAGATAACGTGAAGGGCTAGACTCCTAGTTGCTGTTGCTCCACTAAATATAAGGTCACCATTTGGTTGGATCATGTATCACAGAAGCAGCAGAGACATCAAAATTAGCATAACCAAGTTCTTTTAGGGGAAACAATCTAATTATCTGCCTATAACTAATCCTCAAACCCGCCCCTCAAAAACTGATTTCTGAAGCTATCAAGAAACAGGGATGAACAGCATTGAAGGATAGGAGGATTCTCAGGCCTTCCAGTAAAACTAGATTTTGATGGCAAAGATTTTCCTGGAGGATCTGCAATGCAAATCTTGAATGCTTTTCACTCCGTAATTTGTGTGTATGAATCTAAAAACCTCTGCAACCAAAATCACTAGTGTTCTTCATTTTAGTTTCAATTGTAGGTCATTTCCGGTGAGGTTATTCATGGAAATCAAAGTTCAACACTTGAAATAAAACTTGGGTTTAGGGGCTTGAATAACAACAACACTATTCAAAACTTCCAATTGCATATTTCTAGCTAGGATTGTCTCAAACAGCAAAAGCACCAAAAAAGGACTTGGAAACATAAAAACAGAAATCAAAATGCATCTTAAGAGTAAAGAATTGAAAAGCTGTCTACATAACAAAAACAAACAACTAAATCTCAAGCCCCAAACCCCCACTGGGCACCATCCACACTCACTCATCATCTTCATCATCCCCAGCAGCTGAGTTGAAAGCATTCAACCTCTCAATCAACTTCTCCTTCCTCTCATCATAAGTAAGCTTCTTCAGATTGAATCTCCTGTGCTCCTTCACCTCCTTCTTCTCAGTCAGCTTCACGGTTGGATCGGCACGAATGGCGGCATGAACCTTTTTGTACATCTCCTCAATCCCTTCAGCCTCAACGCCCTTCTTGATGTACCCACTGAAATGGGTCTGAAATTTCTCAGGCTCATCCTCGCTCAAAATCCCCATGTAAGCAGCAACATGCCCGCCATAGATGTACTTCCTGTGGACATCAGAATCAAGCTGCTTGTTGTCCTTCGAAAACCCAGCAAACCTCTTCTCGCTGTGAGGCACATCAAGCCCACCATCCAGAGCTCCCTTCAAAGCACCAAACACACGGTTCCCAGTTGTGGTTCTGATCAAACCCACATCGAGCAGAGCCCTAAATGGCCTCCGGCTCTCCGATGGCTCCACAGAATAGTCCTCGCCGGTGGCCTCGACGTTGCCCTCATACTCGTCGGCCATTTCGAGCTTGTGCAGGACTCGGCGAGCCAAGAGAAGCCCGGTGCAGTAGGCCGCGGCGTAGTTGGTGAGGCCCACCTTGAGCCCATAGCGAGGAAGCTCGTGGGCGTAGGCGGAGGCGAGAACCAGATCGCCGACGATGCTGGCGGAGATGATCTGGGCGACGATGTCCTTGTTGGTGAATCGGACGACGAACCGGTACTTGGGTGTGTTGTATTTGTTCTTGTCTTGGTTGATGAGGCGGATTCTGGCTCGGTAATCGGTCTTTCCCTGTCTTCTTCTCTTGTACTTAACCTGGAAGCGCTTGAAGTAGGCCCTGGATTTCAGAGATTTCACGAAGGCCATGGCTAAGAGGAGATGGGAGAAAAGAGAGAGGAACGGCTAGGGTTTTCAGAAGGGTTGAGGAAGAGAAATGAGCAGCAATTTATACCCTTTTGATTAGGACCCTGCCTTGAATTTACCATTTTGGGAAATCCATTGGAGAAAGCCCAATAGCTACAAAACCCTAAACCTAACAGTCAGAAGAAAACTACAACCCAAACAAAGAGACCAAGCCCACAACAAAAAGCAACATCAAATAAGCCCGAAATCAAGAACCCAACGCTTCAGACACAAAACCTTACCTGGACCCAAATTCGAGGCCCATATTATAAGCCCTTAGACCCAAGGCCTCAGACCTAAAACACGTAACTGGCTACCCAAGGCCTCAGCCCTTAATCCAAGCCATGCGCACTAAACCCAAGCCTCATTTAGTGGCCGGATTCGATTGAATTGGAGTCGACTCCAAAACCAGTCCTTATGAGTCTCACACGTATAGGTGGTACTTATAAAACACAATATGTTAGACTGCTATTTAATTTAATAAGTCCAGTTCTCACACACCAAACAACAGTCAAAACTTTTGCCCATTTTAATTGAAATAGTCAATTCCAATCCAGGATCCCAAGCCTCTATATTTAGCCACTTTGCATTTACCCGCATTTCACTCGATCATAACCATTCTAATCATCTAACGATTCAAGATATGACATATCAATTTTTAAATTTTGACACCCATCCATATAATTAACTCTAATTTAACACCATTAAGTCTAAATAAATTAAATAAAGAAAAAAAACCATAAACCTATCAGCAGACACCCATGACACTCTCCACCCCACCCCACTCACGGCAACCCCCTTACCTCCTCACAGCCAACCTTCTCTCCTATTTTTTTCTCTCTCTCTCTCTGGGGTATGTAGGATGGCTACTAGGTTTTTGTTTTTATTTTTCTTTATTTTTGTGTTAATAATTATTTTAATAGATAGGTGTCAAAAGTTAAAAATTGACTAGTCATATCTTGAGTCGTTAAATGATTAGAATGATTCAGATCTTGCAAAATGCAAATAAATGCATAATTACTAAATCTAGAGGCCCGGAATCCTTCCAGTCAAACCCACCAAATATGACCTAATTCTAAAACCTCGAACATGACCCAATAAGAAGGGAGCTGAAAACCAAAGCCCAATGCTTGATGCTCGTATTCCACAAAACAAATAGAAGGGATATGTTATTAATTAACACTCCAAAATATTCATCCTCTAAAAAAAGCTGGAAGGAGTTGCACATTTCCGTTATCAGAAAATAAGAGAGGAGAAGTGCAGGATGATTATTCCTGATTGCCAACAACAACAATTCTCTGGAATTAGTTAATTCCTTTATTTTATTTCATTCCTTTCTTGATTATTTCACACACCGTTCCATTTCTGCAACCAAACACAATCTGTATTTTATCACATTGTTATTTTATTTTCATGGTTAGATTCTAGATAGTAATAATAATACATACAAATACCAAGTCTTTTATATATATAGAAGAACTTGTCCAAGCCACAGAGTGGGCTTGATTTTTCTTCTGTTTAGGTGTAGAATTTTCTTAACACATACACTTGTGCTTTGGATGCAGTCTTTGCGTACACTTGTTACTAATTTAAGTGTCTGTAGAAGTTTCTTAATATCCTTTGGATAAAGTCTTTTTATAAAATTACGTACACTTGTTATTAATTTACATATCTCTATGCAATTAACAATGAAAAAGCATTGCTTGGACTTTTGGATTAGTTCACAAAATGCTAAAACACGTGGGATGGGAGTCATTTTTTTCTTCTTTCAACAATCGAATAATAGACATCAAACGAGCCCATCAATTTAAGTTGTAAACCAAAGAGGAAAAAAGCACCTTCAAAATAAATTTATACAAGTGATATTAGGGGAGGGGGGAACCAAACCTAGTACCTCAGATGCAAAATAAATGTTTTTTACCACTTGAATTACAAGTCTCTTGTCACCTTAAAGCTAATATTAAGTTATAATGACAGTGAATGCATTGAAAAAATTGAATGAGTCATTAGGATTTAGTTGGCAGTTCACCGTGAGATCATTCAAAATCAAGAGATTCCAGAGCAATATTAGCGAAATAATCTTCATTTAGTCAAAAAAAAGACCCATGCAATCTAAGAGAATAAAAAAAGAATGTTCCCAGAGTTGTCATATAGTCATCTTTTTCTGCAACTACTTGTGGCACACATTTGTGGAATAACAACCAATTTTGATCATATATAATACAAACAAAAATGGTTAGGTTAATATAAGCTTGTCTTTACTCCAACCGTTTTAAATTAAAAAATTGACAGAAAATGGCACATCTCCCTTCTTCCTAAAAAACAATAATAATCTCACTTTCATTCAAATACTTGGAAAGTCCTATCACCATTGCATGCCCCAAACTTCTTACCAGCAGGGCAAGGCAATGTTTAACAGCAAACCGGGCAAAAGGACCCCCTTCGAGCCCAGAAGCCCTTCAGCGCGTGAGTAGGAGCCTGGGCAAGCCATGGGGCCCACCAATCCTGGGCGCTAACGTTATTGCTAATATCACGCTGACGTCAGAAAGCGAAAAAAATTGAAAAAAAATCCAACAAAATTTTAAAAAAAAACCAAAAAATTATGGATGTTTTCCCTATAAATACATAACAATTTTATTCACTTTCCACACCAAATCCTCATACAAACTCTTCTCATTCTAATATTTGTATATTGTAAATATTTGTATATTGTAATCTTTTTTTTTCTTCTTGCATTTGTTAAATTTTTTATATTTTCTTCCATATTTATTTTTTTTCTTGCATAATCATTTTATTTCTTACATTTCTAAATTGTTTATATTTTGTTGCATAATCTTTTTTTTTCTTGCCCTTGCCCTAGCCTTTTGGGGTGGAACCGAAAAAGGCAAGGCTGCCACTATTCACATGAATAATGGCAGCCCTTGCCTTGGCCTTAGCCTTTTGGGGTGGACTTGCTCTAACGATTGTTGGGTCAATTAGATGAAAGGTGGAAGTTGCGTATTAGATACGAGGGGGAGAAAATATGCAGTAAGTCCTTGTCCGTAGAAAAAGCCATCCATTAAAGATTCAATGATGGGATGGATGGCTATTCAACTTAAGTCAGTGCAAAACTATCTAACCTAAGATACACGAAATAAAATTTGTTTCTTGAATCTTTTTTTATTTTTTTATTTATAAAGATGAATGCATGCATCACATTAATTATTGTAATTAATTCTGGTTACTACCAATTAGAGGAAGAAGAGTTGAGGAAAAAAGCCCAACTAAAGAAACTGTTTGTTCTTAATTCTAACTAACTACAATTATACGTGCTTTCGTTTTCGTTGGAAAAAAAAAAAACCCATACATCATGACAAAACCTTTACGTGCTTTCGTTGCAATTATATAACTTGTGTCTCACGCATTCATATCATGGTACTAGCGCATAATGAAAAATGTGAGATACTCATTGGAGCTAATTTTTTCTCCTCCATCTTCAGCATCTGCTCGGAAAAGATGGAAGAGACATAGACTTGAATGAAAATAACTGGCCAAGAAGGAGTAACGAATATAAAATGGAGTTAGTGTTTTGTCGACGTGAAAATTAATAGCGAGGGTAACATCAAAATTAATAGCGCATAATGAAATGGACTAAAATTGGACTTGGATTAGTCTCAATGATAATGAAATTAAACCAATTAAATTTAAATCCATATACTAAAAACATATTTTTGTTCAAACATGGGACCGCAGAGTTCTATGAGTCTATGAGATAGTAATTCAAATAAACTGGCGGATAAAATTTTATTTATTTATTTATTATAAATAGCTAGTCCAGTCAACTTTTTATATTGCTCTCCTATTCTTATTCAATGTACCGCGACCATCCATGTTGCCTTTCCAACATTGCCTCACTTTTCTTTTTCACTTAGGGCCAGTTTGGCATTGCTGTGCTGTGAAAATAATCGCTATCAGATTTGCTGTGAGAGAAATCAGCTGTGTGATAACACAGTTTGGCGTTTGGTAAACTTTTAGTCATTGTTTGGGTTGTGCGTAATTCTCTCTAGATCAATTCAACATGTTGTTGTGTTTGGTCACTGGAGAAGATTTACTCATATTCGACACATAGTTGATTTGTATTTTATTTGTTCATCAATAATATACTATCCCTTTTTTAAAATGAAAAAAAAAAATCTATGAATTTATTGTAGCAAGGCCTTTTATTTTTTTATCACTAAACTCTTTGCACCTTTTTTTTTTTAAAAAAAAAAGAGATATTTAGTGATATATCCATTATTAACACTAATACTATAGATAAACCCTACACCATTTAATTTCTATAAACAAACCAATTTAATTTAATTTTGATTATTAAATTACTTTAATGCCCTATTGAGTGTTTTGGGCTTTTGTATGAGGTTTTGAGGTTGAGTTTGTTTTAAGAAATCAATGGCAGTTTTATAATTTAAAAGAAATTAAAAGCCTTTTTGTTATGTTGTAAACAGGCTTTTGGTGTGTTTCTAAAGTCTATTTCATATAGGGTTTTTTTTTAAATAATTGGGCTCCTATATTGGGTATAATAGTGAATCTCCCAATAAAAAATGAGCGCCAACTAACTATAACAATATTTATCTTTTCAATTTTGAAAGATGTTCCAAGCTTGTCTTCACACTCCTCCCTTGATTAGATTAGGTAAAAAGAAGCATTATCCCTATGAGACACTCTCTTGAAGAAAGACTGGGGTTATCTTTGTACAAATAATGGGGTTATCTAACATTAAAAAAATAAATATTATTCACGCTCGCACATAAGAGTGCAAAAAATAGTATTAGTAGCACTCACAAAAGAAACTTATATGAAATTACTTCACGGCACGAATCGAAGCAAGATATAATTTTATAAAGTCTTAATTAGGATTTCTAACAGTCTCTAACAGTCCTGATCTCTTGGACCACAGGAGTCCAAGAAATTGTGGTCACCTACCGTTGGATATTAATCCAATGGTTCAAAAAAGTTTCTTAAAATGAGTGCAAGATTGAATGAACCATTGAATTTACATCCAACGGTGAGTGACCACAAATCTCTTGGACCCCTGTAGTCCAAGAGATCAGGACTATAAAAATACACTTTAAACGTGTTGATTAATCCACTACCATGATACATATGAATTCAACGTTTTTGTTCTTCTTTTTTGCCAAGAATGAATTCAATGTTAATATGTCTATTTATTTCACCATTTGCTAGTTTGTGAGCTGAAGTTTGTTTTCTTGACTTATATTTTGAGTTACATTTCCAAATTTGACAGCGGTGCCAGAATTACGTGAATGCATGAGATGAGACTTCTTCAATATAAGAAGCGCACCTATTATTGGACAATATGAACACGTGCTGCATCTTCCCCGTCTCTGAAGCCTAGAATCGCCACAAAGTTTAAATATTCTTCAACTTTCTGGTTGACCAAACAAGCTATATATATATATTTCATATTGCCAACTTGGTGGCCTGGTGGGGGAGAGAGCATATTTGATAGTGTATTGTTTAATTATGGATCAACTCTTTCAAGTCAACAAGGGTAAGATGTTAATTACTTTCTAAAATCCAACTATTGTATTCCAAAATTCAATCATACTTTTCAAAAACAGATATTCGAAAATAAATGTAATAATATAATGTGATTTGTAAGTATAATGCATGCAAATACTAAGTCTTAGACTTTACTAAAAAAAAAAAATTAAAAAAATTGCTCCATTTGGATGGAGCGATTCTAAATCTTATGATTTATATAACGTCATATGGTAAAATTGCTTGTTTAAACCATTACAATCTAAGTTCTGCATATATAGATGTCAAGATGTGAAAAAAAAAAAGAGGAATTCGAATTATTTATAGTCATTTTAAATTCATTTCAAATATACTACATCTAGTTATTTTAAAGAGCATTTTCAATCTAATGTGGTTCTTATTCTTATAGCAAATTTATCTTTAGAGCAGATGTGTTTCCGACTCTGCACTCAAATTTAAATTTTATTTTCTGTAGTATTTAAAGTAGAATATCGCTTGTTATAATAAACAAATAAATAAACCGAAGCCTCTTAGTCTTAGAGACATTGAAAAATCCTGGGGTTTTGACTCAGTGGCGCGCCATCCTCTTATGAAGTTAATGATTACAAAAATGCTTATTTGAGAAGGTGACCGGCCGATCATTTTTCGTTTGTCTTGTTTATGATTGGAGATCAGCGCATCCGCACATGCGTGTTTCTTTGACCCATGAGAAGAATACCAGTCAAACTTGTTGACTTTTCATATACCATCCTTATCCCAGCTGTTACAATTAAATTCAACTATAACAATTTATGAAGATTTACAATTACACTACAAAATTCATTAATTTTTATACCAAAACTTTTGAAGACTGGATCCACCACCTTATCATTTCGTTGATCTAGTTGCATCTAATAAATTACTCAATACATTTTCGTTTCTTTAAGACAATTTCTAGATTTGTTATTTTACTACCATTGTATTATGTTTTCAAAGTTAATGAACTCTAGGCCCTTTATAAAAAATAATGAAAAACTTATCTCACCCCACCTGATTCGGTGTTTCCCTAATACTAATTAACATTCACTACTTTTTTTATTTATGATTGTGGCAAAGTTAATAATCATGATAAACTTAGAAAGGGCCGACGAAGAGGAAGGAGGGCCGACGGGAAAGAGGGAGGCCTTCCCCTTCCGCCCTCCAAAGTCATTAGACATGACAAGGAGGATAGGTCGTTTTATGTCTTCTACTCTAATACATGGTCGTAACACGTGAGAGAGGAGTTTTCTATCTTTTCCCTCATGCCATGATTGTTTTTTACTTAATAAGAGTAGAATTGTCGATACTAAATTTAAAAAGTGTGTTGAGCAGATTAATGGGTGCAAATACACTTACTCGATCAAAACTAACATACTTCAATTTTTATTTTTATTTTTTTGAGAATTAGTTGTCAGGCGAAAAGGAAATTTGTGAATTGGTTGACTTAGTTTAGGACATTTTAGAATTGACCGATTTATATATTTTTTTTTGGGTGAAAACCAAGGTATCCCCCGCGCGATTGCGGGGACTAACCCTTGAGGTACTGTCGGGCGCAAAGCGGGGACCTCTCCCAACAAAGTCTGCTCTATTCGCAAGAGCCTGGGATCGAACCCAGGACCTCTTGTTTAAAGGATCCAAGCCCCTTCCACTTGGACCAACTCCTGTTGGTAAAAACACCCCATTATTGAAAACAAAAAAAAGTGAGATTTTACATTTCTCTCTATCTCTCTTTCTCTCTCTCCTCCCTCTCCCGTCTCTTTCTCTCTCCTCCCTCTCTCTCTCTCTCTCTCTCCTTTTCTATTGTTAATTTCAAAGTAATCTATTTATTAGAGCATTTTTTCAATTATATTTCTTTTTATATCCACAAAAACAATGAAAGAGATGGTGTGTATTTCTTTTTTCATGAAAAAATAAACCTGTATTATGTTATTTGCTTGTAGTTCTATACACGTAGCGTACTATTTATTATATAACCAAACTAGTTCTTCAAACTAATCACTGCCATTGGTACTTAATTAATAGCACTTCACCATAATTAATTGAACAAATAGATTCGGTAAGTAGATACTCTTGTATTTCTGTCAATGATAGCATGATATGTGTGTAGAAGTTTTTCTTTTTGCGTTTTCGATGAATTATTTTTGCACATTTGTCAAACAGTAATTTGCAGGAAGGAATATCTCCTGCCAAGAAAGGAGGCAAGAAGTATCCAATAGAAAATTGCAATTACGAAAAGAAAAAAAATTGTAATATTTTCAGCAAAGCTACAGAGAAAAGGTTTGTTACTTTGGCTGCTTCAACTATCGAACGTCACACTATTTTCTTATTATTAATTTATGAGATAATGGGCCAGATATTTTGTCTGCTGCACGTCCTGGGTCGTGTACTTTTAGTATACTCGCTATATGACAAGCCTTGTAAATCTCTGCAACTCTTAATTAGTCTCTCCACTCTCAATGAAAAGCTTAAAGTCTTCGTATTTTTATCTCCTTCCCGGAAATTGCAAGTGCGCTTTGAATATACATTTTCTTTGTCTTGGTCCAATTCAGACACCTTTTTTATATGAGTAGAGATCTTATAGGATATAAATAGCCACACCATGGCCTCAAAAATATTGAGCTCATCAAAAACTCAACCAAACTAGCTACTATATCTTAGCTTCGCTTTGCTCCTTTGAAAGATATAGCTATAGTGTGTACATTATCGACTACCAAATTATTCAGCAGAGAGAGAGAGGAGGGAGAGAGAGATGGTGAGAGCTCCTTGCTGTGAGAAGATGGGATTGAAGAAAGGGCCATGGACGCCTGAAGAAGACCAAATTCTAGTTTTCTTCATCCGAAAATATGGTCATGGAAACTGGCGTGCCCTGCCAAAGCAAGCTGGTAATTACAAGTTCCAAATCTGGGGGTTTTTTCTCCATAGATTAATAAGATCATTTCTTTCACATAGCTTGGTGCATTGCAGGATCACAAGTTTTACTGTTATATCCAACTTTTCTGAATACTTCAAATAGAAGCTAAATTCTGTTTGATTTGAGCTTTGGACTCATATATTTTTCTCCACTTATTTCTTTAATTAGGCTTGTTGAGATGTGGGAAGAGCTGCAGACTCCGGTGGATAAACTATTTGAGACCCGATATCAAGAGAGGAAACTTCACAAGAGAAGAAGAGGAAGCTATCATTAAGTTGCATGAAATGCTGGGTAACAGGTATTTTTCATGAAACTTTTATAATTAAGCTAATTTAGAAACATGTTTTTTTTAGGACCTTTCATATTGAGAGAGGCGATAACATACGAAACTCACACACACTGCACGTAATTTAGAAACAGGCTTTCAGTTAACCTTTACATGATGGTATTGTTTTTCCTTTTAATTTTGGCTGGATATTATGGGTGTAGGTTCCTATATATGTTTATCAAGTGGGATGTTAGGCTATAGACATTGCTTTGAAGTAAAGGATTATACTCCTCTCTTCTTGCCCTTAATTAAGTGGGCATGATGACTAGCTAGAATTAACCACAACAATTTCATGGAAATTAAAACCACGATCGTTTCTCGAACACACAAACAAAGGCAACTGGTTTCTATATATCTATAAAAGAATAGCAAGTGGGCTGATCAAAAGATTCTCTCTAGATTAATTGGAAGTCACCCCAATAAATTAAACCAAGTGAACCACATGCAGCCAGAAAATGTGGTCACAAGTTGCAGTCAAATTCAAAATCAAGCATAAATTTTTGTACTTGCACAAAAAAAAAAGCCAAACTCTCACGCAAAATATTTTAATTTTATTTATTTCCTCCATCGATTTTCAGGTGGTCAGCAATTGCAGCAAGATTACCAGGACGCACAGACAACGAGATAAAAAATGTATGGCACACCCACTTGAAGAAAAGACTCAAAGATCAGACTTCAACCTCATCACCAGCAAGCAGTGCTTCCAATGTCGCAAGCCAGTCTGCTGAGCCAGAAAATATGAATTCTCCACAACCATCTTCCAGTTCCAGTGATGTTTCCTCAGTCACAGAAGTCACAGCTGCATTGACTGATGATAATCACCAGGACATGATAACCATCAAAGGCGAAAACATGGAGCTTTCGGAAACATTCCCCGAAATCGACGACAGTTTCTGGTGTGAGGCACTCTCAGCTGATAACTCCAGCATCCAATTGGAATTTCCAGAGGCCACAAATGATCAAGCACAACCCCAATTTCCAATCACTGAAAACGATTCAGGGGAGTTGGGTTTTACTTTTTGTCCAAACATGGATGATGGCATGGAGTTTTGGTACGACCTTTTCATTAGAGCTGGCTATGGGGACACACGAGAGTTACCAGAATTTTGATAAACTCTTTTACCAGACCCTCTCTCTTTTGGAGGCAATTTTTAAATGGCGGTTAGAATAGTTATTAAATATTTCTATATCTTCAAATTTGACCGTTAACAAAAAGCTAGCTTATTGGACAGAAATTTCAATAGTGGGGGCAAAGTCTGTTGTCCCCTTTGTCCAAAAGTAAGACTTGTGCATTGACGAAGAAACTAAAAGGCTAGCTAGTACCTCTTCGTATAAAGGATAAAGGATATATGTATAATCTAGAAAAGGCGATTCGGGTTGTCTTCACAATATTGGTGGTTAATTGAAAGGTGGATAAAGAACAGAATAAAGTGTGGGAGACAATTAAAAAGATTGAGTTGGTGGAAACAGTTTTGTATATAGTTTATGGCTAGCTAGGTTTTAGTGATGATCCTCCTTAGAAGCTTGTTATTATTTGTTCAAGTTTATGTAACAATGATGATGACGATGACGACGATGATGGCGAAATCGATGATGTAGTTGAACTTTTTTCACAAGGAAAGAAATATAATTATCATATGCTATGAACATATATGCATCGGATTATGTTTTGAAGTAATGCCTTTGATCATGGATGGATGTTTAGAGGTTCATCAAAAGGCCATATGAGCTCAGATTTTCACCACTAATAATAGTTTTTTTTGTCGGCAATATGATTGTATACAAGACTTGTATGTATGAACTAGAGAAGTCAAATAAATACATATAAACTTTGTGTGATCCAAAATTCGCATTCCCATTTTGGTTTGAACACCAGGCATGTACTTATCTACATTGATTTTAGGAAAAAGCAGAACAACTTCTAAACTTTAATAAGCTTGTCTCTATCTTGTCCATCATTTCATTTCAATTTTTCCACAAACTTTTCAAGCCCATGATTGATGACATGCTCTTTAAAATTGTTAAAAGTTGAGGGAATAGGAGTGTTTTTTCTCAGTTTTTTCCAAGATGGTTACGTATGACAGTTGAAGTAGGAAGCTAGGAGTGGTCACGACTCACAAAGGAGCTAACGACTTACAAACTTGTGGTCTTGTTAAAGAAATAAAAAAAGTTGAATCAAAATATCCATTTTTGTGGTCCTCGTGGATTTACTGAACTTTGTCGTCAGTGTAAATTTTCTTCCTTTTTTGTGATTTGTTAAAATCACCGTCAAATCAATTTTCAGTCATCGTCAAGCATCAATTAGTCTTGACTGCTACTTCTTTGTGAACCCAGTAAAGAAAATGAGAGATTGAATTCCATGAACAATAACAGGAAGGTGTGATTTGGGGGAGGAAGGCCAGTCTTTCTACTGTGGTAAACACAACAACCTCACGGATATCGACGCAAAGACTCTATGTAACGTGAGTTTTGCGCTGTTGACTGTTGAGACTTTTAACTCTTCAATTGAAGAATATCTTTGTTTTTTGAGTTCAGTATTGCTGTTGTTGGTATTGGTTATAGGTTTGGATTTGGTTATTGGTTATAGATAATTGAAGCAGTTCAGTTAAACCCCTTCTCTTACTTTGGCTCTGCCTTTTATCCCTATTGTTATTTGCAGGAATACTTTGTTTATGGTTATCTTTTCTCAAAGCTCACACAAGGCGCACTGTGAATGGACAAAAACAACATGATTGCTGAAGTAAGATTTGTGTTTGTGGAGTTTGATGTTCATTTTGCAAGTCTTGTAGAAGGACCTGTTGTTGCTGATGTTGTTACAGGGGGAGGGGAATACAACAACTTGGAAAATGTGCAAGAAGGCAGAGCTAAGTCAATCCAAGAACAAATTGATAAAGTTCATATCAAATTAGTAGAATTTGTGAGCTCCTTTATTTCTAATTATAAGTACGAATTATGTATGTAATAGAATAAAGATTGGTTAACTATGTAATAACTATTGAATCTTCACGTTTTATGAAAGAAATAATTTTTGAGTGTATATACTCGTTAATAAAGCATTATAATTGGTTTTCTAGTTAAAATCATTGTATAGAATCATAGGAAACAAAAAACTAAAATGTAACAGCTTGAGAACTTATTAGACAACAAATTTAAAGATAATAAAACGATGGTTTTATTGAAAAAACCGTCTTCTGTGCATATAATTAATGACCGTTTTCAATACAATACCGTCGTCTTTATATACAATTAACGATGGTTTGTAACAAAATTTTGACTTATTTACCCATAATTTATGATGGTTTTAAACAAAAATCGTCGTCTTTACTCACAAATAACGATGTTTTTTATAAACTGCCGTCTTTACCCATAAATAGCGACGATTTTTAACATAAAACGGTCGTCTTTACATAAGAACAACGACGGTTGTAATAATAACTAATGGAGTTCCCTAGTTTATTTTCTGGGGTTTGTTCACTGGCTCTTGTACCAATTCTTTCCCATTTCCTCTTTTGTGTTGCTCCGATCTAATGGAGTTCCTTGTAAATCTGAAGTTGTTTTATTTCTTTGCCAAGGAATTCTATGCGTTGAGGATCGGGATTATTTGGTGGAGAAGCCTTTTGTAGAGATGGAACATTTCAGAGATTGGGTGATGCGGACCTAGTGGAGAAGGGAGAGTGCTTTGATACTTGGCTTAGCATTGGGAGCATTTCTGAGTGGTTATGCTCATTCTCTTGGTGGTGGTATCTCATCAAGTTTGAGATGATTTTGCCTCAATAGCTGGGTTCTATTTGACACTGATACTTGATGGTGTATTGGTTTATAGTGGGATGGTAGTATTCTGGTTTTTTGGCTCATTGATTTCTGGCCTTTGCGCTTGCTATGTAATCTTTAGTTTGGATAGGACCATCCTGGATTTGGGGCTGTAATGTTCTTCAGTTCACTGTTAACTATTCTGGGTACGAATGATTTGTCCTCTTTTTAGCAAAAACACAAAAACCAAATCATTTAGAAAATGGAAGCAAGATCGCGTTCAACTATCCCTATATAATGCACAATGCAGATTAACATTTAAATATAACCCCAGATTGTAGACATCATTATGATCACAAACAGCGGAACATATATGTTATCAAACTCTTAAGGCTTAAAAGGTAATTTAAGTGACATGAAACCTGAGGACTCTTTTCGAAGTCTTAGAATCAAGGCAAATATGGGTTATTTTACGTCTCAATACCACATTCAAATTCGCAATTTTTCCAAAAAAACGAAAGAGAGAAAAGAAGTCAAGCATCCGGGATATAACAATGGGTTCAACAACTGTAAAACCCACAGAAGCAGCTTCTGCATCATTAACAGATCTCTCTATCTTAACAATGGCATTATTCAAAACTTCAGCTACTTCCATTTGTCACACATTGCAGGCAGGCAAACCCTAAACCACGCCCAGGAATAATAGACGGGTGGACATTCAAGAGAGGCAAGAGTATGCCAAAGCCTTTTCCTCACTGAGCTCGTCTGCGGTTGCGTCCAACTTCTTCCTAGAGAACTCGTCAATAGACAGCCCTAGACAATTGCAAATCAAAAAGATATTAGAACACTGAGAATTTCACATTCTATTAAAATGTCAGGGAATGCAGGAGCTGGAGGGTTTTACCTTGAACAATCTTCCACTCTCCATTTTGGCAAGTGACTGGGAATGAGTAAATGAGACCAGAAGGAACATTGTACGAGCCATCAGAGTACACACCCATGGAAACCCAGGTGCCCTGAATGTATGGGCATATAAATCATAAGCATACATACATGTGTCTAACATGATATAACTGAAAACCAGACAGAATCATACACACCTCAGGGGTTCCAAGTACCCAATCACGAATGTGATCACAAGCAGAGCTAGCAGCAGATAATGCACTGGACAGCTTACGAGCCTTGATGATTGCAGCACCACGTTGTTGAACAGTGGTAATGAATTCTCCCGTCAACCTACCGAAAGAGGAGTGCGTCAATGTAAGTAAACCTCATAACAGGACTAAAGCTAGAATTAAATATTTGCCCATTCTCATACCATGCATCATCAGCAACAAGCTCACGGACAGCTTTCTCTCCAGATGGTGTCTTGACAGTTGCATGGTTGACATCAGGATACTGAGATGATGAGTGGTTTCCCCAGATAATAACATTTTTAACATCAGAAACTTGAACGTTCAATCTCTCTGAAACCTGGCCCAAAGCCCTGTTATGATCCAGTCTAGTCAAACAGGTTATGTTTTTCTCAGGAATTGATGGTGCAAATTCCTTCAAGATCAGTGCATTGGTGTTTGCAGGATTAGCAACCACCAAAACCTGCAAAAGAAAGGAAAGGTAGCATATAAATGTCAAATCAATTTGAAATTTTAAACTGCAACAACTGTCTTCATGTTGTATAGAAAACCTAAAAAAGCTAGTTGTTTTCCAAAGGGGGCTTGATCACACCCCTTATACAGACATGACACATTTACAATCTCGCATCTGTGGAACCATCTTAAGAATTTCATTGAGAAAACAAAGAGATACATGGAACAGTCCGATACAATGACAAATTAGTCATAATTCTCCATGAAGATGGAGTTGTGTATTTGGGACGTGTACAAAACTCATCTCATAACCCAGTAACATAGATAAAACGCAACAAACTAAATAAAATTTGTTTGAAAATTTGGCACTTACCTTGCAGTTAGCAGCTGCGTGCTTCTCCAGAGCAGAAGCTTGTGACTTGTAAATAGAAACATTCTTTGACATGACATCTTTTCTTTCCATGCCTTCCTTCCTTGGGAATCCACCAACCATAACGGCAATGTTGACTCCAGTGCATGCCTCCACAACATCAGTTGTAGCAACAACACCTGATAAAATACACAAATATCAATTACATCACATACACAAACACAGTACATGTGCATATAACGGATCCGTCGAGTGTTTTTCCCTATTTACCTTTAAGAAGAGGGAAAGCAGCATCGACCAACTCCATCTTGACACCATTCAAAGCCTCAGCAGCTGGAGGGATATCAAGCAGGTGAAGAATCACCGGCTGGGCAGCTCCCAGCATCACTCCCCTTGCGATCATTGGTACAAGCGCATATCCAATTTGTCCTGGAAATCCAAAAATATACATACTTTTATACACAACTCAAAAATTCAAACTGATCAAATCTCGTATCGCCACTTAAACAAATCATACACTATATGATTTGAAAGCATCAATCTAATTACTACTTCATTGAGAAAGATACACACTATCAAATAACACTATAAAAGACAAAATTCAAACTCATCGAGTTCTGGATCAATACTTCAAATAAATCATAAGCCGTATGATTTGACAACATCTACTTACTACTTCAGCGATCTTCTGAGAATCTCAGCCCTACCATATGTAAGTTTTATACCATTACCTACCAGATCTAAACGGCGCATCAAGAATATGCAAAACTACAAGCTAAAAAGCACAGATCTAGAACTAGAAGATCGCTCAAAACTAGTTAGAAGTGAAGCTAAACAGTGAGATTCCTATTGTAAAGGAAACGTTACAGTACCTGCGGCTCCAGTAACGAGGACTCGAACTGGTTCTTTCGCCATGGATTCTGATTGAGGAGAGAAGAGGAAGAAGATTCGATCGATGAAGTAGATTCGTTGATATCAGAGAGAAAAGCTTACAGTGAGAGAGTAGAGAAGATGAAGGGGAAGTACTTATTATAGGCGTGGAAATTTTGTTGCCAAGGAAAGGGAAGGGGATAGTTGTAAACGACTGCGTTTTTGCTGGTTTGAGAAAGGGATAAGGAGTGGAACGGTACCGTTTCCAAGTTTTGGAAACAAGTGGACCGTTAGACGGCGTCATGTTTGGGCATCAAGGCGATGACTTGGAGAAGACGACGCGCGTGCAGCGGAAGAAGCGGAGGAGGCATATTCCGTTTAGATTCTGTCTCGTGATTTGTCCTAACGACAATCGTCATGATCCATGCGTAGCGCATAAAAAGTAGTTTTAAAGTTTCTAACTATTGGTCCTCGTTTGAGCTGACGTTGCCACGTTCGTTAAGAGTACACCAATAAGTCAGACAGATGACTGATAATAATTCAGAAAAATAAAAGGTACCAAACAAAATTAAATCATGGCCTTGCTTAAATTCCGACTAAATATCAAATATATATATATATATATATATAAAGCAAAAGACAGAGAATGATGAAACATTCAAAATACCAAAAAATGCCCTTGGTTAATGCAAACATTAAGAATTGAAATTATTAATTAAATGAAGATAATATGGTAAATTCACACTTTTTCATATTTTTAAAAAGTTAAAATTAAAAGAAAAATCAGATAATGGATAATATTTTTTATGGAACACAACTACCCATTATCTTTTTAAACTCTAAAATAAATTTTAAATTTTAAATTTTAAAAACAAAAAGCCTCTCATAGGCACAGAAGCACGCGTGCGGAGAGGCTAGTTAACAATACAAACATGAACATAAGAAATATGGAAATATTTTTGTTCACCACTTAAAGTTAGTTTCTTTATCATCATTTTCAACACTTAACATGTGTCAATGGCCTCTCGCATGAGTGGAAGTGCGTGCGGAGAGGCTAGTATATATAAAGCAAAAGGCAGAGAATGGTAAAATATTCAAAATACCAAAAAATATCTTTGGTTAATGCAAACATTAAGAATTGAAATTATTAATTAAATGAAGATAATATGGTAAATTCACACTTTTTCATATTTTTAAAAAGTTAAAATTAAAAGAAAAATCAGATAATGGATAATATTTTTTATGGAACACAACTACCCATTATCTTTTTAAACTCTAAAATAAATTTTAAATTTTAAATTTTAAAAACAAAAAGCCTCTCATAGGCACAGAAGCACGCGTGCGGAGAGGCTAGTTAACAATACAAACATGAACATAAGAAATATGGAAATATTTTTGTTCACCACTTAAAGTTAGTTTCTTTATCATCATTTTCAACACTTAACATGTGTCAATGGTCATAACTATAGTTAACTATTTGATTTGTATTTGTGGAACCATAGTAATGCTCATAAACACATCTCAAGTATTGAGAAAGGTGGTTATCAGGGACGGACTCAGGACTTCAAAATAAGATGGGCTAAATTTACCTTATGTACAAACTTACTAAGTAGATAGAAAACACAAGTGAATTTTATTGATAACAAATATATATATATATATATATATATATATATATCTAGTCGGGGAAATAATGAGCATGTTTAATAAAGTATAACCTATTGAATAAGCAAGAACACCAAAATCAATTACAAATTCTATTTGATAATTCATAACTCATAAATTAAAACTAATAAGCCCCCATTACAAATCCTAAATTGACAATTCATAAGTCTCAATTGCAAATCCCTAATTGATACTTCATAAACTCTATAAAAAAAAAAAGGGTTAATTACTGTAGACGTCCGTGAACTATGGCCCCAGTTGCAATTGGGTCTGCGAACTAAATTTCATGGCAATTTCGTCATTTAATTTAATTAGACAATAAGGTGCAATTAGGTCCTACCGTAACTGAATCCGTCAAAATGAGGGGTAAAAACGTCCTTTCGAGTCTGAAGACTCTCCTTCGAATCTGAACACTTGCCTTAAACCCTTGGCTTCGACCCCCAAACCACATAAGTATCCCAAGCCAATAAAATGTCAACAGCTGGCAACTAATTTTACTTTCAATTTTAAATATTAAAAAATGTTCTGCAACCATTTTCTCGTCTCTTCCGCATCCCTCTCTCTCATCCATTCATCTCTCTCTTTCTTCACTTTTTTTTTTTGGTCGAAACTTTCTTTCTTCACTTTAGTCACTCCTCCATCATCATCCACACAACCCTGCATTCCTATTTTTCTCCTCAATCAGTAATCCTTCATAGCCCACACTTGGTATTGATCTCTCAGTTTTAATTTTAGTAAGGTATATTTATTGGAGAAATCTGAAAAATTTGTAAATGGTGGAGTTGAGAAACATTCTCCGGCGTCACTCTCTCTCCTCCAGATTTGAGGAATCTCTTTCCTCTTTTTTTTCTTCAAATTTTATTATCTATTGGGCAGTTTTGGAAAATTTGGAACGGTGAAGCTGAGACGGACGGATCGTCCACCAGCTGATACGTTTTGGTCAAAAACGGCGTCGGAAGCGTCCTTTGTGAGTCTCCACCTCCTCCAGTGCCGTTAATCTGGCCGGAGTCGCCGTTCTGGTCGGCCTGCAACGACGCCATGGCCTCTAGGCCTTCGGCTTCTCAGATCCGAGCTCTAATAGAAACTGATTTATCAAATAAGTAACTGTTGTTCAAGATGACAAATAAATTAAAATTATTTAAGGTTTCATTTGGTTGCAGAGAAACCGTGGGGCAATTAATTATTTTAAATCTTTTTCTTTCCTTTTTTTTTTTTTTTTTTAATGATCTTCCTTAGAAAATAAGGGTAGAAAAAAAAAAATTTGAGCATCGGAGGTGGGTATGGGGAAGGGGAGGTCGGGATGGGGGTTGGGGAAGATGAGATGGGGGTGCCTTTTTCTGGGTTTGTTTCCATTGTTCTTGTTCTAGTTTTTATTTTTTTGAATTTTTTGTTATTTTATTCTTTAAGATATATTTGTTCAAGACTCGAAACGACGCTTTTACCCCTCATTTTGACGGATAATTTGACAGAATTGGACGGCAGGACCTAATTGCACCTTATTGTCTAATTAAA
>NW_018921345.1:217948-307892 GCF_002207925.1 Prunus avium
AATGTCACATAATTCCATAAAACAAAATAAATAACTCATGTTCATCATCCATACATAATAATTAATACACCACAAAATAAAACATAAATGATCAAGTGAAAACAACACGCCCTCTAATTTCGGTTCATCAAGTGAAAGGTTTGCAATTTCAAGCACACCCGCATTCTCTAAGTTCATAGTATCAAATCCGAATCCCCACTAGAGTTAGCATTAGAATAACTCATCTTTCCCTAATAAACCAAATTAAAAAATACTCAACAACTAATAACAAGACTTTTATTAAAAATAAAAAAAGCTCCAAACAGATACAATCATACAAAATACCCACACACAAAAAACACATCAAAACAGAGAAACAAAATTAAAAAAGTGTGAAGATGGTCCTCTGCCTCAACGTAAAAGATGTAAAAACTACACTACAACTACATATGCTCCGCGTTTGGTCACACTCAGCCATGGCAATCTACTTATATATATATATATATAAGAACTTCCCTCTCAGAAAACTAAACCAAAATCAATAACACAAGACCAGCAAAATTCTTTGATATCAACCCTGACAAGCAAATGAAACCAAACCCATTGCAAATTAAATCCAACTCAAGTCAATTCCATTACCAAAACCTGTGTGTGACTTAACTTTCTCAAAACAAAACCAAGCATCATTTCACAATTATCAATCAGCCAATGAACAATAGAACACGAATCATAACAAAATTAGGATAATCATTCCATCTGGCATAAAAGAATTTGAAAACAAAGAAAAAAAAATTGAAAAGGAGAAGAGGAAGAGCTGCGCGGAACTGATTCATTTAGATTTAAAAATGTCTTTTTCCAATTTTAACCCATCTTTTTCAAAATATTTCAAATCAGTCCACCAAAGTTTCAAAAATCACGTTTAGACCCCAACTTTTATTTTCAAAATTTCAATCAGGTCCCTGCCGTGTCTTGACCGTGTCGGAGCCGTGTCTTGACCGTGTCGGCGGCGTGTCTTGACCGTGTCCCAGCCGTTGACCGTGTCCAACGCGTGTCGGCGTGTCGGAGTGTCCGACACTCCAGCAGTTTGGAGTGTCGGTGCAACATAGGTCTACAGTAATTAACCCAAAAAAAAATTCCTCAAATGTCATGATAGGGGTAGACTTGGGTGGGCTAAATTATTATTTTTTCCTGTAAAAAAAAAAAGCCACATGGGCTATAGCCCAAGTTAGCCACTTATGAGATCCATCCTTGATGGTTATGAAACACTATGAATTAAAGTAGTGAAAATAAATGCTCCATAAAAAATATATAGATCTTCATAAAATAAATAGATAAATAATATTCATTATTTGGTTTCCTTTGGATGATTTACTTTTAATATATGAATTAGAATAAATGTCAATTCAGCACAATATGAAAGGAGGTATGTGTAATTCAACTAAAATACTTAATTTTTGTTAACATTGACAATAAAATGACACAACTTACTAAATCAATAATAAGTAATTTGAATATCAACTATACGTTCGTCTAATTATATTTCTCCTCTCAATGTTGGGAGAGATTCTCAACTCAAATTCCCTTATTTCCCTTTGACCAATATAATAAGTACACCAAATTAACACCATTTTTTATTTATTATAAAACATAAAGGGAGGTTCGGTTTATAGTCACTATAGAGTTTCTTCTTATGATAGATAGGAAACTAATTTAACCTAATTTACTTGAGGCTAATGACCAAAAAAGAAGGTGTAATTTTACAATAATATAATTATTTTTTTAAAAAAATCACACACAATGCCACTCCATTTATATTTGAACTAATTTATTTGAAGTCAATAAACTTATGCCACATGTCCAGCGATCCACCTCCACCCTGCCACTATTGCCACCATTCGACCACGGCCTCTAGCCAATGTTGTCCGACCACCTCTCCCACCGCTACCTGGTTGCCGCCTCCAGTTGTTGTCGTCCGACCACCTCCTCCCGGGCACCTCCAACTGTGTTTTATTTGTCAAAATTTTGTCAAATTAAAACTTAAAAGTTCAGCCACTATAAAATATTTCAATATATTTTGTGTGTATTAATTAAAATTTTATCAAAAATACGTATATTAAATATAAAAAAAATACATACATACAAATTCAATACAAGCATTGTACGTTTGCTTTTAAAAAAATTTAGAAAAAACCGGGTATAGCCGGGCGACTATACTATTTATTTTTAAAACAAATTAGGAAAAAAACAGCCTATAGCCGAGCGGCTATACTGTCTCTTTTATAAAAAAAAAAAGTTAAGAAAAACTGAGTATCGCCGCGCGGCTATACTATTTCTTTAGAAAATTAAAAAACGAGTATAGCCGATCGTCTATACTATTTCATTAATGTTTTTTTTTAAAAGGCGTATAGCCGAGCGGCTATGCTATTTCGTTAAAATAAATAAATAAATAAACCGGGTATAGCCGACCGGCTATACTATTTCTTTAATGCTTTTTTAAAAAAGGCGTATAGTCGAGCGGATATGCTATTTCGTTAAATAAATAAATAAATAAATAAACCAGGTATAGCCGTTCGGCTATACTATTTCTGAAAAAAATATTAAATAATTGAGTACAGCCGACCGGCAATACTATTTCTTTAAAAAATATTTAAAAACCGACTATAGCCACTTAGCTAGACGATTTCTTTTAAACAAAATTAGAAAAAATCGAGTACAGCCATGCGACAATATTATTTATTTTAAAAAATGAAAAAAAAGCGAGTAATGCCGTGCGGCTATACTATTTCTTTTTTAAAAAAATTTAGAAAAAACTGAGTAATGCTGGATGGCTATAATATTTTACAACAAAAAAAACAAGAAAAAAGGACCCTCCTAGTTGCATTAGTTTATACTTTATAAATATTAATTTGGTGTAGCCGCGTGGCTATACGAATAAAATACGTATGTGTTTTATTCATCAAAATTTTGTCAAATTACAACTTAAAAGTTCGGTCAGTATATAATATTTTAATATATATTATTTGTATTCAACTTAGAATTTTGTGTGTATATTTGAAGAATTCGTCAAAAATATGTATAATAAATATGAAAAATACGTACGTACATGTTTAATACGAGTATTGGACGTTTAATTTTTAAAAAAAGGTAGGAAAAAAAGAGTGTAGCAGCGCGGCTACACGATTTTTTAAAATTAGGAAAAAATGAAGTATAGCTTAGAAAATAATCGAGTATAGCAGCGCGACTATACTATTTCTTAAAAAAATATTAAAAAATTGAGTATCGCTACTCGGCTATACTATCTCTTTAAAAAAATGAGTATAGCTGAGCGGCAATAATATTTCTTTTAAAAAATTTGAAAAAACCGAGTATAGCCGCACTATTTCTTTTTTAAAAAATAGAAAACAAAACCGAGCATAGCCGTGTGGCGGTACTATTTCTTTTAAAAAGTTAAGAAAAGTGAGTATCGTAGCGTGGCTATACTTTTTCCTTGTAAAAAATTTAAGAAAAACTGAGTATCGCAGCTCGACTAAACTAGTTCTTTTAAATTTTGTTTTAAAAAGCGTATCGCCGGGTGGCTATACTATTTCATTAATTTTTTTTTTTTTTAAAAGGAGTATATTAGCACGGCAATACAATTTCATTAAAAAAATTAGAAAAAACTGAGTATAGCCACCTGGCCATAGGGGTGGGCACGGTCCGGATTGGGTCGGTTTTAGGTCAAAACCACGGCCGAACCAATTAAAATATAACGGTTTGGTTTGGTTCGGTTTGGATAAAAGTTATAAGGGAAACCGAACCAATCCAAACCAATTTAAGACGGTTTGGTTCGGCCGGTTTGGGCCTAAGCCCAATTCTCTTTCTTTTTGCATTTTTTCAACATTATTAGCCCAATTATAACCAACAAATTCACAACTTACTTCTTACATAAATCATCTTCTAGAGTACGAAACCGTTCTAAAGCTCAAAAGGTCATAAAACTTCATATTTCACTAACTAATATAGCTCAATTCAAATATTCATATATAGTTATTAACTAATTAGAGTATTACACATATAAAATAAAATAAAATAAATAAATATACACATAAACGGTCCGGTTTGGTTTAAGCCGGTTTACAAAAGCTCAAAACCAAACCAAACCAAACCATATACGGTCCGGTTTGGTTTGGTTTTGACCAAAAAAAAGTCAAACGGTTTGAAAACCAAACCGGTAATTACGATTTGGTTCGGCCGGTTTCATTGGTTCGGCCTACCTGGCCATACTATTTCTTTAAAAAATATTAAAAAATCGAGTATAGCCACTCGGATATACAATTTCTTTAAAAAAACCGAGTATAGCCGCGCGGTAATCCTATTTCTTTTAAAAAATGAGAAAAAACCGAGTATTGCCGCGCGGCTATACTATTTCTTTTTAAAAAAAATTAGAAAAAACCGAGTAATGCTGGTTGGTTATACTATTTTACTAAAGAAAAAAAATTTAAGAAAAAAGGAGCCTCCTAGTTGCATTAGTTTATACTTTATAGATATTAATTTGGTATAGCCGCGGCTATACGAATAAAATAAGTATGTGTTTTATTTATCAAAAGTTTGTCAAATTACAACTTAAAAGTTCGGCCCCGTATATAATATTTTAATATATATTATTTGTATTCAATAATATGTGTATAATACGAGAATTTTTTGTGTATATTTGAAAATTTTGTCAAAAATATGTTTAATAAATATGAAAAATAGGTACGTACATATATGAGTATTGGACATTTAATTTATAAAAAATTAGGAAAAAACCAGTGTCTCCACGCAGCTATACTATTTTTTCAATTAGGAAAAAAGAAAGTCTAGCCGTCCTGCTATATTATTTAAAAAAAAAATAATAGAAAATAACCGAGTATAGCCGCCCGGCTATACTATTTCGTTTAAAAAAATTAGAAAAAACGAGTATAGCCGACTGGCTATATTATTTAAAAAAAAATTAATTAAAAAAAAATAATAATAAACACCGTGTATAGCCGATCGGCTATACTATTGATTTTTATAAAAAAATTAGGAAAAGCTGAGTATAGCCGGTCGGCTATACGATTTATTTTTATAAAAAATTAGGAAATGCTGAGTATAGCCGGTCGGCTATACTATCTCTGTTAACAAATTAGAAAAAATGGAGTATAGCCCATCGGGATTACTATTTCTTTAAAAAACAAATTAAAAAACCAAGCATAGCCTGTCGGCTATACAATTTAATAAAAAAAAGAAAAAAGAAAAAGGAAAAAAGGACCCTCCTATTTGCATTAATTTGTAATAGCCGCGGCTTACTTTATAGATATGAATTTTTAATAGCCGTGCGGCTATACAAGTAAAATACGTACGTGTTTTATTCGGTGAAATTTTGGCAAATTACAAATTAAAAGTTCAGCCACTATATAATATTTGAATATATGTTATTTGTATTCAATAATATGTGTACGTGAATTTTGTGTATATTATTGAAAATTTGTAATGAAATATGTGTATAAAATATGAAAAATACATACATACATGTTCAATATGAGTATTGTACGTTTGCTTTTTAAAAAATTAGAAAAATCCTTTAAAATATCGAGTAACGACGCGCGACTATACTATTTCTTTTTAAAAAAAATTAAAAAAAAACGGAATATAGCCGGACGGCTATACCATTTCTATTAAAAAAAATAAAAAAAAATAAAAAATAAAAAATCAACTTTGAAGATCGTCAAATAAAATAAAAACTATACTGCAAAACCAAATGATAATGCAAAGGATACTATAAATAAAAAAAATGTAGAGAAGTAATTCTAAGATAAGATTCATAACAAAAAAAAAAAAATCTGAAAGATTGAATAATCATCTCATAAAAGGACCAAAGTCGGTGCGAGTAAAAACACCGTAACATATCCCCCCCCCAAAAACGCTTTTCGTTGTCCCTCTGTATTTCCAGAAGAGTCTGGTCCTTTCTCCTTGGGTGCTTCTCTTCCTGCATTCAGTTATGGCTACGGCATCAGGTAAAGCTACGGACTTTACAATTCTCGTTGCCCCCAATTTCTCGAATGCCGCTTCCTTTTAAATTGAAATGACGACTTGGGTTCTTTGTTGGCCAAATTTTAGACGCTATACAACGTAGAATTGAAATAAAAAGCTTAAAATTCGAGGAAATTTTCATTGTTTCGCATCAATTTTGAGAAGTATGGTGGGGGTTTATTTTGTTGTTTGTTCTTTTGCTATAGCCTATATCCAATGTACCTTGTCTCTGTTGTTAAAGGTTCGATTTTGGGATGTGTGAATTGTTGATGAAGATTGGTCTAGGTTGCTGCTGGCTAACCATGAATATAATAGCACCCCATTTATTGAAAATTAAAAAGGATTGGGTGTTTTTGATTTTTGAGATACATGATAAGACGATATTATGAGATGAGAGAAATCAAAAGTTAGGATTTATGTTTATATGTAGTGTAACTTTTATGTGAAGCTTCACCGGTGCAAAGCTGAAGGATGACAGTACGTAAACGTAGGATGGGATTGAGAATGGTATTTCAGATATCTATCTTTGCACAATAGTTGGTGATTGGTGAATGAAAATGATCCTTTTTGCTAATTTCACAATGTACTAGCACAAATGTGGGTGATTTTTAGAGTATAGTTACCGAACAACTTAGTATACAAAAGCATTTTACGCGTAAAACTAAAGCACAAAACATCATGTTCATATTAATGCTTCACGAAGGTGGATTTTCGTTCCAATATTGGAGTGAATAATTTCGATTCAAATTCTTTTTTTATATAAATGTTGCAAGAAAATTTGCCTTGGTAATTTAAACTTCAGTAAGAATGTTATGTCACAATTTCATTGTTTTCTAAAGTTTTGTTATTCTATTTTGTGGTGTGTGCAGTGGCTTTCAAATCAAGGGAGGATCATCGGAAGCAGATTGAATTGGAGGAAGCGCGTAAAGCTGGGTTAGCACCAGCTGAAGTTGATGAAGATGGGAAAGAGATTAATCCTCACATTCCTCAATATATGTCATCTGCGCCTTGGTATCTTAATGCTGAGAGACCAGTAAGCTAACATTCAAAGATTTGTAAACCCTTTTTTACTGAGATGTCGAAGCTGCATATGCTTATGGGGATTTTCCTTTCTATTTCTGTATAGAGTTTAAAACATCAAAGGAAATGGAAATCCGATCCGAATTATACAAAATCCTGGTATGACAGAGGTGCAAAGATTTATCACGCGGATAAGTACCGGAAAGGAGCATGTGAAAAGTATATGGACGTTGCATTGCTTATAATATTGGTCCCTGATTGTTTTTCCTGCTATCATACTTGCTAATTAAATCTCAAATATAATATTTTTGTTCAATAATTGTAATGCGTGTTTAATGATCACGTCTTTCCATTGGGGAAGACATTTTTTGTGTACAGTTGATAATGGGAAAATGCTTTTCATATAGGGAATGACAAGATTGCTGATGGTGTTATGAGCTCACAACATTCGTATATCCACCCATGTCCAACACTGGTTTGTTAGCTGATCAAATAATTTACATGCAACTTAATTCTCAAATTTATGAGGGTGCCATGAGTTTTTTCGGGATATTCTGTGGTTAAATTCATGAATGCCTACAAACAAATTTTTGTCTGGTTTCGTATAGTCATATAATTATGTCAGCAAACAAAAGTTTGTTTATTATTTATTTGTTTTTTTGGGGATAGGATCATAGGATTCATGTTTTAGCTCATGAATTTTTTTTAAAAACTCTTCTAAATTCCTGTATTC
This sequence comes from Prunus avium, assembly GCF_002207925.1. The sequence goes on from NW_018921345.1 coordinate 225,714, forward strand.
TTATCATATACTGTGTTGAGTTGGGATTCTTGTATTACCTTTCATCGTTTGCTATTGACAGCTGTGGGGCCATGACACATAGCGCTAAGTCCTGCATGGAGAGGCCTAGAAAGAAGGGAGCAAAGTGGACAAATTTGCACATTGCACCTGATGAAAAGATAGAGATGTTTGAGCTGGATTATGATGGAAAACGGGATAGATGGAATGGTTTTGATGCAGCAACTTATGCTCGTGTCATTGAGAGATACGAAGCAAGGGATGAGGCTAGAAGGAAATACCTGAAGGAGCAGCAGCTGAAAAAGTTGGAGGAGAAAAATAATAAGCAGAACGGGGAGGGGGAGGTTAGTGATGATGATGAGGATAATGATGCTCTGAAGGTTGATGAGGCCAAGGTTGATGAAAGCAAACAAATGGATTTTGCAAAGGTTGAGAAGCGTGTTCGAACAACTGGTGGTGGAAGCACTGGAACTGTCAGGTACGTATTGCAATTTTGTTTGCTATCTCCTTGATTGTCTGTATGTTGCTTAGTAAGAAATATATCTTATTTTGTGTATAACCTTCCTCTAAAAGATAATACACGCCTTGTTTTAATTTTAAATTCTCTTGGCTCAGAAATTTGCGTATTCGGGAGGACACAGCTAAATATCTTTTAAACCTTGATGTCAATTCTGCTTATTATGATCCTAAAACCCGATCCATGCGTGAAGATCCTCTTCCTGATGCTGACCTGAATGAGAAGTTTTATGGAGTGAGTGCCTCTGGAAATTGTGGAATATACTAGGAATATTTTTTTTTTGGTAACTTTTTCCTTTAATATAGTGATTGTAACAAACAATTGATTTGACAGCTTGCCATTGTTACAGGGAGATAACCAATACAGAGTTAGTGGGCAAGCTCTAGAGTTCAAGACGCTTAATATTCATGCATGGGAGGCATTTGAAAAAGGACAAGACATCCACATGCAAGCTGCTCCATCTCAAGCAGAATTGCTGTATAAAAACTATAAGGTCATTAAGGACAAATTGAAGTCACGAATGAAAGATGCCATCATGGAGAAGTATGGCAATGCTGCAACTGAAGAAGTACTTCCCAAGGAGCTTCTTTTGGGACAAAGTGAGAAACAAGTTGAATATGATCGTGCCGGCAGAGTTGTAAAGGGCATGGTATATATGAAATTAAATTCATTTTCAAATAATCAGCTCTGTTTTTGGATTTTGCCTCTCGTTGTTTATATTTGTACCATTTATGTTATGCAAAAAAAAAAAAAAAAGGCTTTGCTTTAGGAGTATGTGTGTGTGCATGCCTCCAAGTGTTTGTGCGTTTGCAAGTTTCTGCTCTATCTTCTAGTATTATGCATCTATAATTTTTTTAAGACACATATTAACAATTTTAATATCTTCCAGTTCTTTCTGAATCACTAGTTCTAATATACCTTTCGATGCTCATATTTTGGTACTAGTCAATATTTTCATTGGGATTACTTTTCAAAATGTGACTGTTCCACAAGAGAATGTGATATATGGTAGTGGACCAAAATTATTTTCAAGCTATTTAACCCCACCTTAATGTGGCATTGCTTGAGCCTCTGAAATATCATGTGTGGATATCTATTTTTGTTGTCAGTGGTTACGTGTTGACTAATGTTTTGAAGGAATTTATAGCAGGTGCTGTTTTGTTAGAGCAGCATCCATGGTGCTGAAGTAAAGTTATAAATTTTAAAGTCTTTTGGTCTGGTGTAGATTGTTCTGTTCTTTCTTTTAATGCTATGCAAAGTAGCATAAATGTTGTTTGCTAAACTAAGTATTTTGTGAATTTATTAGATTAATTGATCTACCTAATTGTCTTCCACCCAAGTTGTTCATCTTCAAAATATAAATGATAATCCAGATATTTTCTTTTAAACTTTTATATGTAGCGTTTTGAATGCAAATTTAACATTTTTTTTTCTTTTCTGGTTTTCTTTTGAAGGAGACTTCCCTTCCCAAAAGCAAGTATGAAGAGGATGTTTACATCAATAACCACACAAGTGTTTGGGGATCATGGTGGAAGGGTCACCAATGGGGATACAAGTGTTGTAAGCAAACAATTCGGAACAGTTACTGCACCGGTGCAGCTGGAATTGAGGCCGCTGAGGAAGCAGCAGACCTTATGAAGGCGAATATTGCCCGCAAAGCAGCCTCAGAAGGTTTGTACCTTTCATATTGTGGCTGGTTTTAGTATGTCCTTTACTTCATTTACAGTTTGTTCTTATGATAGTGTTTTCCATTTATATGTTGATAAGTCTTGCTAGTTTGATTATATGTTGATTTTTATACAAAAAGTTTCATTCTGATTGGATCTTCAAGATTGATGATGCAGAGACGCCTGCTCCAACAGAAGAGAAAAGGCTTGCTACTTGGGGAACAGATATACCTGAAGATTTGGTTCTTGACCAGAAAAAACTTGATGATGCTCTTAAGAAGGTGATCTTGTGGCTTAAATTTCCAAGTTACCTCTCTTAGTGTCATGCAATATATTTTAAGATAGAATTGATGTGACTCAAATTTCACATCACCCTATTTTTCCTGAACTTTGTTGGTTGTTTTGCTCATGTGTTTTTATTTTGGCAGGAGGATAAGAGAAGAAAGGAAGAGAAGGATGAAAGAAAGCGAAAATATAATGTTAAATGGGATGATGAGGTATAAAGATCTCATTATACTTCTATTGGTGATATATTGCTTGATTGTTGGTATTTAGCCTTTTTGATAAATGTCTTTACATCATGCAATGCATTTTGTAGGTTACTCCTGAGGAGATGGAGGCATATCGGATGAAAAAGATACATAACGATGATCCCATGAAAGATTTTCTGCACTAAGTGTCAACTGGGTTTGCCTTTCTTCTGGATACTGTAAGCTCGAATAACTTAAGTAGCATTTTTATTGGTTAAGCTTGGAGAAACATTTGCAGAAACCTGCTGTTGTCTCAGCTCTTTGGACCTTGCTGTTTTGTGTACATCCATAGAACAAGGAAATCATACAAGGAAAAAAAGAGAGATTAACTGTACTCTTTCTCATGGATATTGGGGATTGGGAATTGGGATTGAGTTCTTTCAATGTTCATAGTGATGCCAATTGCTTCTAAATAGCTCATGTGGTGCACTAATGAATTTGGCTGCATAAAGCCGCAGTAATTAATTGAATAATTTAAAAATAAAATAGTTTCCTGTGGTACAATTCACCATTAATTTACTTCAATAAATCATTAATAAAAAATCATGGGAACTTTATCCAAAGCAAGTAAATTACTAATGAATGATTTTGATATTATTACAATCAATGTGCAGACTTTGGGTTAGAGCAGTGTGTCCATCTCCTTACAGTCGAGTTCAATATCCATTTTCCGTAGATTAGAGTAGTTATACCATAACTTGTGTAAAATTAAAAAAATAAAGGACTTACAACCAATGTGAGACATTCCACCATTAATGTCCTTCAATAATTGACTTGCCAAGAAATAATCAAGTAATTCATTGTGCGCCTGTGCGCTCTTTAAAATACTCAAACGAAAATCTTTTATTCATGTTTTCGATCAATACACCAATCCACACGAGCAATCCATGTATGTGTGAAACCAAAAAAATAAAAAGAAAGACAGATTAAAAGGAAAAGAACCTAAAGTTTCTACACATCTTCACACTATCTGCAGCAGGAATCACTGCGTCAATCACTTCACCTGAAAGCCACAACCAAAAACTCACAAACCTTCAAGCTTCTTGTATCACTTCCAACTTTTGTATTGGAAAAAAATGAAACTAACAAATCTAATAATAAATCATAATCAATATATACTCAATTTAGGTACCCCGAGCCAACATCTCTTGGAACTCAAGAAGGGACTTCTCCTTCTGAAGTTTCATGTCTTGCCTAAACTTGGTAATGAACTCCTCTGCCCTCTCATCCACCACCCGCAGCTGCGGTGACTTAGCAACCACTGCCTGCCATGCCTCTTCAACGCTATACAAACTCTTTTTATCTCTTGCTACAGCCTTCCCATCACCGTTATCCTCGACCACTTGTTTCCCTTTGCTTGTTTCTGCCTGCTCACCTGAATGCTGGTTCTTCTTTGTGTCCTCATAGACTGCGGCAGGCTCTGCAAAGAGCTCATCTATGTGTATGGCTGCAGAATTCTTATTGTGAACAACCTTGTTGTGGTACTGGTAGCTAGATCTACCTAGTGCATAGCCCATGTGGGATTCAAAGGCCTCATAGTGATGGTTGTAAAACTGGTCTCTAGGAAAGGTAGAGGAAGCTTTGGTGAGAGCTCGGAGTTTGGATGGGATGAGGAAATGGAACTTGCTCCGCAAGGCACGGAGGTGTCTGGTGGTGGTTTCGACAGCTTTGGGGATGTTGAGCTTGTGGAGTTTTGATTGTAGCTTGTTGGTGAAGCTCTTCCACGCCTTCTTGGCACAGCCAAGCTTCTTTGACAGCACCCGGCGTGACATAGAAGCATCGAGTCGTGACGAGATCATTGTTTCCTCTCTAAGCAAGGACTTGGTTGCAAATGATAGGCTATGAGGCCGTGATGATGGCACTTAAGGAAGAAGCTTTGATACCTTACTCTTGTATTCTGGTTTGCTAAATGTTCTTGGTTTTTGAGAAAATTGCTGGAAATGCCATTCGAGTCACAGCAGCCAGCCAATTAAGAAAGATTCAGCTTGTGGGATGCCAATGGCAAAGCAGTAATAAAAATTAAATTATTAGGTGTTTGCTTAGCCAAAGTTGTCTTCGCTTTCGGCAAAGCATGGAGGCCCCAGCTTGGAGCAAGCTTGGGTCCTAAGTTTGGTGAGAGACGAAGACCATCCAAAGTGTATTTAGCATATGTTAGTTCTGTACTGTAAAGCACTCATTTAATTATTTTGGGTTGTATTTATATATGGTAGGGTTTCCAGTATGTCACCTTGTGTTTGTTTTGTTGTGGGCTGTAGAAATTGTATGATATGACAATTTTCTACAGTTCTTCTTTTTCTGATCACCAACTAGTTGTAGTATATATGAGTAGTTGAGTACAGCAAGTACACATATTCTCTCTCCTTATAAGGTTATAGAATAATACAACATTTAGTTATCTATGCAGATTCAAATTCACATTTTGGTCAGAACCCAGTAAAATTTTAGGTGAATTAGTGTGATCCAAATCTTGATGAGGGTGACAAAAAGGTCTGTATTGATGGCATTCTTATGCTTGATGTCACTTCAGAATTTTTCAGTATTGATCTTAGATCTAGAAATCGTACCGCGCACGAATTAGCTCGTTTTACTCTTTCGTACTCTCAAAGTTTGGTTTGTATTGAGGAGGGGCTAGAATGATTTGCTTCGATCTTGGATGAGGAGGATGTATTGTTTTCTTGTTAATTGTTAAATGGAAGCTTACCAAGAAGAATATAGGAGGAAGGCTTTGGTGTCCTTTAGAAGAAATTTGAAGAATATTGTCCCCTCGCCATTTGTATAATTTATCATAAATTTAATCAAATGCCAGTATGCCTTCTTTCAAAACCCAACAGCTAACCCAATTCGTAAGTCACTTTTCCAACCAGGTAAAGGCGGTGCCTTATACTTGCCTTTTCTCTTTTAGCTCCATCAAATCCAGGGCTTTGGGCAACATATGTATGCTTTCCAGGTCAGTGTAACATAACCCTTCGCACAAATCCCTACTGTCATCTCGACCTGATTGCTTTTAGTTTTACTTTTTAGCATGCATAAAATGGTCCACTCAAAAAGTTCTTCTCACACCAAATTTTATCTTGCTTATCTCCAGCACTGAAATCATGGTGTCTCGCTGGTGTGTTTTCTCTTACCCTAACCATGTATTTAGAGTAAAAATAATTAGTTACCGACTACAGAAGTGGGTGTTCAAAAATGTAAAGTCACATGTCGGAAACTTCACAAAATAAAATACAATATATGATAAGTGGTTTATTTACTAATAACATCAAGACTATTTATATAAAATGCCGTGTATACTAAACTATGCCGGTAGTTAAATTGTTAAAATAATTGAACTAGAATACATAATAAGCTTCATCCATGAACAATCACAAAAAAAAAACATATAGGAAATATTTGTCAATAGAAGTTTCAGGATAGAATCCTCTGTTCATTGCGAGAAACTTGTGACGAAATCAGTGAAGTAATCAACTTAAGATAATGAATGAATGGTTGGTGTGCCTACCCCTTTCAGTCAAATATGGCGTCTGTTTCCCAACGCATTGTGAGAGAAAAACACTATAAATACGACAAGAGCAAGCAACAGACAAAGAAACATTATCTAATTAAGTACTAGGAAAATTGTCATGGCAACAGAGAAGGTTAAGCTTTTGGGGTTTGTTTTCAGTCCATTTTCCCGTAGAGTGGAGTGGGCTCTGAAGCTGAAGGGCATTGATTATGAGTATGTAGAAGAAGATATCTTCAACAAGAGCCCTCTTCTTCTGCAACTCAATCCAGTTCGCAAAAAAATTCCAGTTTTGGTTCATGGCAACAAAGTGGTCCCTGAGTCATTCACTATTCTTGAATATATTGATGAGACATGGAAGCAAAATCCATTGATGCCTCAAGATCCTTATGCAAGAGCCATATCACGCTTTTGGGCTAACTTCACGGAAGAGAAGGTGAGCCATATGCTAGAATTAATTTGTTTCAATTTTATCTAGTAAATGCATCAAAATCATCTGCATTAAGGCGTGTTTTGTTGCATTAGTCACTCACGTGCACATAAACGACTTTGAACGGTTGATGGATGTGGATACTGCCATGCACGATTGTTGTGGATAGCATTTTTCCTTACCGCATTTACTTACTATTACTACAGTTGACGAGAAGGGGTGGGCTAGTATTTTAATAGTGGGTGGCTTTTGTTTTAGTAGTGTCGGATCTAAGATTTTTTCTTTTTTAGAGCAAGATTAAGAAACTCCCAAAAAAATTTGTAAAAGAAGAAGGTCTACATTGTCTAACTACCAGTTGTTTGGTTACCCAGCCTCTTTGAGGCATTTCAACAAACACTTTGCCCCTCGCCTTAACTACTTTTCCATAGCCCTAGCCAAGTAATTTGAGAGATCAATGGAGAGTTAATTTGTTGAGAAAAAACAAACACTTTGCCCCCACCTTACCTACTTTTCCCTAAATCCATCCACCCCTAGTTACTGGGTTGAAAACTTGAGTGGGAAAATGTGAGCCTTAGATACATATAACTTTTCTTTTTTCTTTTCTGGTAAGGGTTAAAAATTAGTACAAGCTGCTAATGGGGTATAATTCAGTTGGTTGAGCCTCCACCTCCATCCATGTGGAGAGAGGTTCGAAACCCCCAGACAACCAATGAATATTTGTGTAACCTCCATCCTCCAATCGCTTGTACTAAAAAGAAATTAAAAAAGAGTACAAGCTTTTAGTTTCTCAAATGTTGCACGGAGCTACCGGCCACTCAAGTCTAATTTTGCTTTCACCAATGTTATACTAAGTAAGAGATATGATCAAAAATGTTATTGTTGAATATTTTACAAACAGATCTTTTGTGATATGATTTCATAGATTGACTAACTTTTAATTTCTTGTTAGGTTCTGGATGGTGCATTTACAGCTTTAATATTTTCCACTGGAGAGCAACAAGAAAAGGCTTTGAAATCAACTATAGAGGCCTTGGAACACATAGAAGGAGACCTCATGGGAAAGAAGATTTTAGGAGGGGAAAGCCTCGGGTATTTGGACATTGCAATGGGATGGATCTCTTACTGGCTGCCTATTTGGGAGGAAGTAGGCTCCAGGCAGGTTTTGGACCCTTCAAAATTTCCTGCAACCATTTCATGGATGAACAAATTTCTTAGCCACCCTCTGATCAAGGACAACTTACCTCGTCGCGACAAAACGGTTGCTTATTTTCATGGGAGGAGAAATTTTTTCACTTCTGGGTAGACTTAGCCATAGATGCTCGTCTGCCCATATTGTACTAGTTTCTAAAACTAGAGTTGCAATAAATGTGATATATGTAATAAGGCCTAAAAAACTTGGTGCAACCTTTTGATTTTTTTTTTTAATGTAACAGTCGCACTATCACTTGATGTTATTAATTTAGGTGTGTATTAAAAGTATTTGACCTTTGCTCTTGAAGTGCTATGTTCGAATCTCTCGTCCTAATTACAGTTGTTTTATAAATTCTATCCGCACACACTTTATGCATGACAATTGGCCCTTTTTATACTAAATATTTGTTTTATTTTATGATACTTTTCAAATTAAGCTACCAACGCATGCTTGAATCTTAAAAACACTAATTTGTTTTCTAGTTTCATTTTTAAAAAACATTTTATGAAAATAATTTTAGAAAACATTACGGGCTATATAAATGTTTCACCATAGTCTACTCCCTTACACTTTAATCTATTGGGCCTATAATGATAATATTGAACGCTGGTTGACCCAATTATGGATGTCCGGTCAACGTACCCAAGCACTTCCTCTCTCCTTAACGCTGTGTGTCACAGAGCTCCATTGACTTTTGAAACGGTTGGAATTCGATAAGGCCTAAGCAACGGCGCAAGAAAGCCTTATCGGTCACCATGGCCTCTTGCCCCACCGCCTTTTTCTGCAACCACGCAACAACAGCAGCACCGTGGTCATCTTCCAGAACCGGAACCAGAAGAAGCTTCTGTAGGCGGAGCGCTGTGAAAGCAACCATCAATGCCAAGCTCGACCAGAAGACGTCGTTGCAGTACAATAAGCTCGGAGACTCAGACCTTGTAATTAGCGAAATCACTCTCGGAACCATGACATTCGGCGAGCAAAACACAGAGAAAGAAGCTCATGAGATTCTCAGCTACGCATTCGAAAATGGGATTAACGCTTTGGACACTGCAGAAGCTGTAAGTGCTTGTAGATTGCTTGATTTTTGTTGGCCTCAGTTTAAATTTGTTTCGTTTGGGTTTTGATTAAAGTTTAAATCTTTTTTGTTTGTTGCAGTACCCAATTCCATTGAAGAAGGAAACTCAGGGAAGGACTGATCGTTTTATCAGCAGCTGGCTCAAGTCTCAACCCCGTGATAAGGTACTTGATGGTTATGTTGTCACATTGAATTAGGACCATTGATTTGGTTGAATGATGTCTGAATGTGCGGTCCTGGTTCACAGTGATAACAAGGCAAGGATCATCACTCTGTCTTTAACTCATTACTATGCTGTGTAAATAGGTTATTTTGGCAACAAAAGTAGCTGGGTATTCAGAGATGATAAGTTATCTGCGTGACAATGCCACGGTCTTGCGGGTCGATGCTGCAAACATTAAGGAAAGTGTAGAGAAAAGCCTTAAGCGCCTTGGCACAGATTACATTGATTTAATACAAATTCATTGGTAAGTTTATTGATCAAACTTCACACATTATACAAACTTACATGCTACATTCTCACCTGGTTTGTGATTTTTTTAGTATCACACGCTATATACCCGTTCTGATATTTAACTGGAACTTTACATGGACTCACGCTCTAATTGCAAAATTGTTCTTTTTTTCCTGACCCACTTGTGGTATCACACAACAACTCATCAAATGAACTTAGGACTGGGCCAACTATTTAGTCTGTTTTTTATTAGACATTTCAAGCGTCTTTTAACTCTACATTTTGCTTGTATCTATGAACTGAAGATCTTTTCTATGAAGCAAACCAGAGTCCTTTGGTAAGGACTGGTTTTCATGCTGTTCCCTTTTTGTTTTGCCCTCTCCTAATCGAGCAATCAAACCAACCATTCTGTTCGAAAACTTTTAAGACTCTAAATGGAAATTGGTCATGTGACATTCATATGAGCACTTAACACATCATTGGACAAGTTTGTCAATTTTTATGTATTAAATTTACAAGTAACTTCCATTTCCATTGAAGAAAATAAGCTGAAATAATTATTTCACGTTGGAAAATCATTAATTAACGTAGGTTGGGAGTGCAAGAAATAATGATACTAATAAGTGAGTAACAGAAAATGTATATTTCTCCATTCATTTGGTCTGGAACCCTTCCCATATTGATTCACATTTCCATTCTTAGAATCACTTAAAAGCAGGGGTAAAGGCAAACTAAGCATTAAACCAGCACTGTTACTTCTTTTTGAATTTGTAGGCTTCCAATTTGTCTCATGATATGTTGGAATGACTAGTGAAGATGTTTGCTCTTTGCTTTTCAGAAAAAGAATCTGGATGTTAACTAGTTTAAGGTGGTGATTTCCGAAAACTAAAGTATTTTGTTTAATCCAGGCCAGATCGCTATGTGCCACTATTTGGTGTGTATTCTTATGATTTTTCCAAATGGAGACCAAGTGTGCCATTCGTGGAGCAGCTGAAGGCTTTTCAAGAACTCATTGATGAAGGAAAGGTAACAACTATTCAAACCAATGAAAGTTTTGACTTTAGGGTTCAACTGTAAAGCACCTGCCATCAGAGGTGGAAGTTATGTAAAAACTACTAATTTTTTCAAGACTTGTTATAATGTGAATTTAAACATAGCATCATAGTTCTCTTGAGTTTGTCTTTGTGAATTCCTAGTTGTGTCTGCATCAATGTAGATGGAACATACTGGGGATTTATGAGTTGGTACACTCATAACTAGAAGAAGAGTGAATCTTGAAAGCATAACTTCTGAGATGATTCATGAATGTTACTAAAAATTGGAGTGTTGCGTGCTCTGTGTAACTGCTTGATGTCTCTAAGCATCTTTAACTTACGTGATATAGATTCCTTTTGAATGGTATAGGTACGCTACATTGGTGTTTCCAATGAAACTTCATATGGAGTGATGGAATTTGTACATGCAGCTAAAGTTGAAGGACTACCAAAGATCGTCAGTATCCAAAACAGTTACAGTCTGCTAGTTAGAACTCATTTTGAAAGTAAGTTATATTCTGATGCTATGAGCAGATAAAATCTTTTACGTTAATATTAGTCAGCTTGACATAAAACTTGCTATTGATATTTCTCTTTAGATAGTTATATCAACTCCATGATGTGAATAGGCTAGTTAATACATCAAAATATGTTTGAACTAAGTATATTATACCTAAAATGGTAAAGTAAATGCCTCCATTTTCTTTGATTACTAATTTGCAATCTTAGTCCTTTGAGACACATTTAAATAATACAACATGGTTCATTAGTTGTTTCCGTTCTGTCAGTTTGTTTGACTGTCTTTAACTAATCTTTGCTGAACTTGTTGAAATTACAGTCTTTTACTTGTTTGAGTGCTAAGCTAAGTTATACCTACCTCACTTGACCTATATCTTCTCATGTATTGGGATGTCGACATGGTTGGGCTGTGTATCCAACCTGTTGCTTTTACTCATCGACACCTCTGTTGTGTGCATTGGATAGAGATGTTTACATGATGCCATGTTTACCTTTTCCCTCCCTGTTTTTGTATGCCATTCTCTTAACTTCACTGAGTTTGTAATTCTATTACTTGATTATTTGCAGTTGATCTTGTTGAAGTTTGCCACCCAAAAAATTACAACATTGGCTTACTGGCTTATTCTCCACTGGCTGGTGGATCTCTTACTGGAAAGTACATAGATATCAATTCCGAAGCTGCAAAAAAAGGGAGGCTGAACCTCTTCCCTGGCTACATGGAAAGATATAACCAATCTGTTGCCAGGGTATGCTAATATTCAACATGTCATATAGATAATAGATCATGTAGACTAAATTCAAATAAACACCAGACATGCACGATATATTTAGTTATTTTATTATCTAAAAAAATATGAACTGCTCTGATATGGGGATTTATCAACAGTGTTTACTGTTGATTTGAATAAAGCACTTGCTGACTGTTTATACTTTCATTAGAAGAAAATTTCAAATTTAATTTAATCCCATTATTGATACAAGTGCCCTTGTTTGCAATTAAAGGCTAGGACTCCTAATTAGAAGGCCTTTGAACTTAGCACCACGCACCCACAAGTAGGTTGATTGCTTCCAACTTGTCATTGGATATATTAAAAACCATGGCCGGACAGCAGCATGAAATATAGTTAGTACACTGGATGTTTTGGAAATAGTTGGTTTGCCTTGCTTGACGAGTTACTTTATGTTCTGAATATAGATTGATGAGGATAATTTCCATTACAGCTTTTTGATTTTCTGCCTTAATGTTACTTTTTCTGTTTTCAGGAAGCAACAATAAAGTATATCGAGACAGCCAAGAAGCACGGGCTAACTCTGGTTCAGCTTGCACTTGGGTTTGCACGGGACCGTCCATTTGTGACAAGTTCAATCGTTGGTGCAACTTCTGTGAACCAACTGAAGGAAGACATTGATGCTTTTCTGTTGACAGAGAGGCCTTTGCCACCGGAAGTGGTGGCTGACATTGAAGATATTTTCAAGAGATACAAAGACCCTACCATTCTTTGAAAAAAGTAGCCTAGGAAGTGTAATTACTGTTTTCACTTCACATGTCTGGTTTAGATGACAATCGAAGGTCAATGATATCCCTTGTTTGACCTTGGGAATTCCGGTTTTGTGCGGTGAGCAGAAGCATGAGATTAACAAGGCCTCGACTTCCTTTTCAGGAATTTTCTGTATCCTTCTTTGTTTTCTTTTTCTTTCTTTTCCTCTAATTTGCGCAAGTGTTGTCTTCATGCTTGATAAACTGTCTAGGTTGATCAGTATGAAGGGCGGGGTCGTGATTTGTAACTCAACTCTGTATTTTTCGTTTCTTTCTTCTTTCCCTTTTCACCAATGGGAGCGCCTGGGTTAACATACTCAAATGGTGTCATGTCGTGTTCAATTTGGCTCACATATATTATGAGGTAAAGTTAGAAAATCAGGATATCGTCAACATTGGTCTGCTAATTTCATGTAATTGTTGTATCATGTTAAAAATTGCTACCTTTAACTCCAATATTTTGTTTAACCATGTATCTTGTGCTACCACGAAGTAGGCAGACTCCAAGTTATTGGCAAAGGATCCCGACCGATGATAGTTGTGCACCTTGTCTGGCTGTGGCAGCTTAAAGCATTCACAATACGCTTCCTAAACCACCTATTTAGACAAATTTTAAGGAGGAATCGGAAAAATACAATTCCAACCATGCTCCCTATTCACCTTCTAAAATAGGAAAACCTCTAGGAGCTTCTAAATATGAGGAGAGAGAAAGGGCTTCTAGTGGCTCCCTATAATTTAATGCTGCTTTATTTAATGAGTATTTCAAACCTTTAATTAATGTTAACTATTTTTTATATTATTTTTTAATAGAGATTGACTAATTAAAAAAGAGTTATAGCATTTATGACTCTCTAAACCAAAGAGCATGATTGAAGTTTAAATTTTATAAAGAGCTCCTAAAACAACTTTCATATGTTTTTAGCTAAAATTTAACAAAAAAATAAAGAGCAAGATTGTGGATGCTCTTCGGCACTGTCCATTTATCACATTTTTCTTTTATTCAACAATTATCGTCCGTTTAATTACACGTCCTTAAAGTTATCTATACTACTTACCGTAAGTCACACCAGTGCAGTGCCTTATTTACCTTACGTTTGTGATGAATTATGTCATCCACATCTACTAATTTGAGTTCCCAAATCATATGACGTGGCAGATTGGGTCTAATTTTATTTATTTATTTGAAAAGCAGTTTAATTCGTTGTTAGACGTGGAGGAAGAGAAAGAGGCGCGCCAATATCTCGCCCCCATTTCTTTTGAGCTGCAAACTTCCCTAAACATGTGATCGCTTACTGCCCTCTCATTTCCACTCCTCTCTCTCTCTCTCTCTCTCTCTCTCTCTCTCTCTCTCTGATTTCTGTCTCTCTGATTGATCTGCATTGTCTTCATGGTCAATCTGCCAGACCCAATTTGTTAAAACGCTCAGAAATCTAATATTCACATTTTCTGCCAAATTTTTTGGTGAATATATATAACTTGGTTGCATCTTTTTCCTTGGAAATTTCTTTATGAAGGGCACTTTAGGGTTGAATAAGCTATCAATTTCAACAACCCAATTGAAGTATTTTTCTTTTGAAATGTATATGGTTCTCATTTAGAAGGATACTAGGAATTTTGATGAGAGGCCAAAGTGGAAGAAAGCATATGCATCTATGAAGACTGGTGAAGGGAAGTCGCCGATGCAGTTGTCGGTTGAGCTTGCTTCTTCTTCGGTGTTTAATTCCTTACGAAAGTTTCAGATGGAATGGCAGATCCTGCTAGCTATGGGAATTACGAGCGTGATATTGAACAAGTCAGTTTCCCATCAAAGCTCTCTTTATTTTCCTTAGATCATCTGGTCTTGTTTGTTTTGCCTAGAAAACAAAGTCACCCCATACATTTTTATGCAGTTTTTCGTTGTGAAAAGAGGGTAATTGACTGTATTTTTATGAGGATTAGGTTATAATTGTGTTATGCAGATCACATGTTGGCCGACCTTGATATGATAGTTTCATAAGTCAAAGCATATGTAGATTGAAAACGATACAAACCCAATGGTAATGGAAACAATGACAATATGACAAACATAAAAATGTAAATGTTACTCTTTCGCTCAGTTTGCAACTAATGATATGGATGACATACAGGGAAAAAAAAATACTTGAATTTTAATGTCAGAATTAATAAATTAATGTATTACACATACAAAAAGGGGGAGAAAGAAAAAAATAGATGAAGGAGGATGAAAATAGGATCTATATGTACTTGTATTTTGATGTAAAGTGCCCCTTTTTCTCATGCATGGATCAGCCTTCTCCTTTGAAGTTACCTGTACTACTCAAACAATATGTTTTTGGATATGAGATAGGAACTGATGGAAACCCAATTTCTTGGTAAACATTTAATAAAAGTAATGGAAATAGTTTGTCTGCGTTTTTGCGCAGACTGCACCCTTCAACGCTCTCTCTTTTATATGGCTAAGTCTATTGGGGATTTTGATCTCTGTGTACTTTGCCAATACTTATCCCCTAATATTCCTCCCTCTTATGAAGGCACTCGTTGCATTAAAAAAAGGTTCCCAGTTAATCAAGTATAGCAGAAAAGGGAAGCCAAAGCTTCGTCCATTCAGAATTTCTACTGTGAGTAATTTTCTTTACAGTAGGGATATTGGATTTATTTCATACCAATGCGTTTATCATGCTGCATCTGCTGCCCATTTAGTTATTCCAGACATGTGCTCATGTATCTTGGTAGTTCTACACACATATTTTGGATTGAGCAACTACCTTGATCATCTATCTATGAGCGCATCTCCATGAAAAATTATCACATATCTTAACCGCTTGAATGACTTCAATTTTCATATTATTAACAGGATGAAACTACTCTAATCTGGTACTCACATGGCGAAGAACGAACTCTGAAGTTATCTTCCGTCTCTCGAATTATCCCTGGACAGAGAACAGTGAGTTAAATACTCAACTCCTAAGAGCTAATTAATATTTTGTTGTTCCAATTCTCTAATGCTGTGTTTCAGTATAATTATGAACTACTTTCGTTTCCTAGTTGACAGAATATATACTTTATCTGCTTTATAGGCTGTGTTTCGAAGATTCTTGCGCCCAGAAAAGGATTACTTGTCATTTTCTCTTCTATATAACAACAGTGAACGATCACTTGATCTGGTCAGTAAAATCAAGTACTAAAGTACTAGTTTCAAGTTTTTCTATTATGGTCAGTTAGATGAAAGGTTTGAACCCAGAAAATTATTGTTGTAGATCTGCAAGGATAAAGCTGAGGCAGAGGTATGGTTTGCTGGCCTTAAGGCGCTAATTTATTCTGGACAACAACGTGGTAGACGTACTAAGAGTGATATTTCTGATGTAAGTTTCTGTTTTGACCAAATGTATATATGACTGCTTATGTTTGTTCTCGCTCTTTTTATCTCCCAGTACTTGCTCTTTGTCCCTTATATTCTGACCTTAATTACTAATTTAAATCTAGAAAACTAGTGGAGTATGCAAGCCTTTGAAATAACATCGATGTCTAGATGGTTAATTTTGAAATGAGTATAATAGGTTAGTTGATCCCAGTTTTTCTTTTGAAAGGGCTGAATGTTTCTGGTGAAATACTTAGAGATGGTATAAAAAATCTGCTCCAAAGTTGCATGACAACCATTTTATATTTCTTATGTAACTGGCTATCTTTATTCTTATACTTACTAAATTATATCATTTGCAGATTGGTTTTGGCAATGTTTTGAACATGAACTCAGTGATTTATTAATGTAATAGTGGTCTCCATGGTTCAACTACATCTTCTCAACTATGGATAACATTATTGCATTAAAACTGAGTTCATGTTCAACGATTAAGTTTTCTTGCATATAAGCTTTAACATGTGGAGCATCTGAATTGTAAGTTATGGAATCAAAAGGATAGTTAAAAAGCCAAGAAATCTTTGATCAGAACTATCAATTGAAGATTTTCTAAGATATAATTATATATAAGTTAAAATTTGAATGGTACAATAGTGTGCATTGTGATGTAACTTCTATCATTTTTGCATTAATATATTTGGTGGTTTCCTTCATACAATTCATGCACTATGAGAAACCACCAGCACTCATATTTGCAAAGTGAATGTTACACAATTTTCTTGGTCTACCAGATTTATTCTGCATTCATACTCTTTCTGAAGATCCAATCTAGTTGTTTGCTTTAATTTCAGTTGCAAGACTGTGGTGACTCTATTAATGGCCGTCCTTCTGGTGAGACCTTAGAGTTCGCTTCAAGCATTGCCCGTGGTAGGGTATCAGTTGATTCTCGTGAATCAGTGAATTCAGGCTCAGATGTGGGTTCAGAACGTGCAAATATGCAACTAAGAACAAGTGCAGGAGATGGTTTTCGGATTAGTGTTTCAAGCACTCCTAGCTGTTCAAGTGGAGGGTCTGGACCTGATGACATAGAATCACTAGGAGACGTTTATGTGTGGGGAGAGATCTGGTCTGATGGAAATGTATCTGATGGGTCTGCAAATCCAATCCCTACAAAAACGGATGTGCTGATTCCAAGGCCCTTGGAGTCGAATGTTGTTCTTGATGTTCATCAGATTGCTTGTGGTGTGCGACATGTTGCTCTTGTAACAAGGCAAGGTGAGGTTTTCACATGGGGAGAGGAATCTGGTGGAAGACTTGGTCATGGGATTGATAGAGACTTTAGTCGTCCTCGCCTTGTTGAGTTCCTTGCAACTAATAATGTAGATTTTGTTGCATGTGGCGAGTATCATACATGTGCTGTATCTACGTCTGGTGATTTATTTACTTGGGGTGATGGTACACATAATGCTGGACTTCTTGGTCATGGAACTGATGTTAGCCACTGGATCCCTAAAAGGGTTACTGGTCCTTTAGAAGGACTTCAGGTTCTATCTGTTGCATGTGGCGCATGGCATTCAGCTTTGGCAACTTCCAGTGGAAAAATGTTTACATTTGGAGATGGAGCATTTGGTGTTTTGGGTCATGGAGATCGAGAGAGTGTTCCATATCCAAGGGAGGTACAGTTATTGAATGGACTAAAGACAATAAAAGTAGCATGCGGAGTTTGGCATACTGCAGCTATTGTAGAGGTTATGGGCCAGTCTGGTCCAAATGCTTCATCCAGAAAGTTGTTCACCTGGGGTGATGGTGACAAACATCGTTTAGGTCATGGAAGCAAAGATACTTATCTTCTTCCCACCTGTGTCTCTTCCCTTATTGACTATAATTTCCACCAGCTAGCATGTGGACACACTATGACTATTGCCCTCACCACATCAGGTCATGTGTTTACCATGGGTGGCACTGCATATGGTCAGCTAGGCAATCCAAGTTCTGATGGGAGAGTACCTTGCCTAGTACAGGATAAATTGGTTGGTGAGTTTGTTGAAGAAATTGCATGTGGGGAATATCATGTTGCTGTCCTGACATCAAGAAGTGAAGTATTCACTTGGGGAAGAGGTGCTAACGGAAGGCTGGGACACGGGGATGCAGAAGACCGGAAAACTCCAACTTTGGTTGAAGCTCTGAAAGATAGGCATGTGAAAAGCATTTCATGTGGCTCAAACTTCACATCAAGTATATGCATCCATAAGTGGGTCTCTGGAGCTGATCAATCAATTTGCTCAGGTTGTCGACAGACATTTGGTTTTACTAGAAAGAGGCATAATTGTTATAATTGTGGACTGGTCCATTGTCATGCTTGTAGTTCCAAAAAAGCACTGAGAGCAGCATTGGCCCCCACTCCTGGAAAACCACATCGTGTATGTGATGCTTGTTATACAAAACTTAAAGCTGCTGAGGCTGGTTATTCTTCTAATGTTAGTAGGAGAGCTACAGTCACCCGTTCAATGGATAGCAGGGATTTTCTAAACAGGGGAGATATAAAATCTTCAAGGATTCTGCTTTCTCCCACTATAGAACCCATTAAATATCTTGAGGTCAAGTCGACAAAGCCTGGGGTCAGATCGGAATCTCCTTCTATAGTCAGGGCTTCCCAAGTTCCATCCCTTTTACAACTAAAAGATATGGCTTTTCCCAGTTCATTGAGTGCGCTTCAAAATGCTTTGAAGCCTGTTATGACAACACCTCCTCAGCCCAATTCAAGATCTAGTTCACCATATTCAAGGAGACCAAGCCCTCCACGGTCTGTAACACCTATATTTTCTAGGAGTGTTATTGACAGTCTTAAGAAGACAAATGACATTCTGACTCAAGAAGTATCGAAGTTGCAAAACCAGGTACTAGTTTTACACCTTTTTGTTGCATCATTTTGTTGGTTGGTATAGAAATGTCAAAGCCAAGAAGCCTTCTCTCAGTAAGCTTTCCTCCGTTTACTTCAGGTTAAAAGTCTGAAGCACAAGTGTGATGCTCAAGATGTAGAGATACAGAAACTACAGAAACATGCTAAAGAAGCTGGTTCATTAGCTGATGAGCAATATTCTAAGTGCGGAGCTGCCAAAGAACTCGTCAAATCCATCACAGAACAGGTTTATTAAATTTTCTCAATATTCCAATTGTCATTTTTTTGTGTAGAGAAGATGCTCCTGGCAATAAGATGGGGTAATGTAGTCATAACAATAATTAAAAACATTAAATAAGGTTTTCTATATGGTATAACGTACTCACCAAATGTTTACTACTAATGCCTGGTGCTGTCTCTGAAATACTATTGTAATTATAGGGTAAATTAGCTTTTCAATAAAGGAAAATCTTTGTCGCATGAATATTTCCCTTGACAGAATAACAATGGCATTGAAAAGATAATCATCTGCTCTTTTCAACCCCCTGCCCCCATTGAGGTGAAATATGCTGATGTTATGTGTTCTTTCTTTGTCACGCAGATGAAAGAATGGGAAGAGAAGTTGCCTCCTGAGGTTTCTGACAGTGATACTTTCAAAGAATTGCGTACTCAAGCTGAAGATTTTATTAACACAAGTATCGGAAGACCAAGCTTAGAACTTGAACAACAATATGCGGCCGATAAAACTTCCTTGGATTTTGAGTCTTCTAAAACGGAAGACAACAAAGGAGAAGACCCTGGGGAGGCTGAACCTCAAAACAGCTCAGAAAGCCACTTGAGATCACCCGAATCATCAACAATACGGTCAGGACAGAAGGAAGTCATTGAACAATTTGAACCGGGTGTTTATGTTACTCTCCTTCAACTACAAAATGGTGCTAGGGTTTTTAGGCGTGTTAAATTCAGGTAAACTTTTCTTTTCTTTTTTCAAAATTCAGTAATTATGTGTTTGTGTTAGACAGCCAATAGACCCTTAATTTTTTGGGTCAAATGGTTCTCTAACATGGTATCAGAGCTCTTCGTGTAGGAGGTCCTGAGTTCAAAACTTATGGTCCTCATTCCCCACTGCTATGTTGATTTTCAAGGTGCATAGTGGGGCTGCACTTGTGTGTTTCTTCTAGGAGTCACATTTTCTGCACCTGCACACTTCATTCATTTCCTCAAGTTAATTTGTTATTTATGACAATGCAATGTATCCCCAAGTCTTCGATCATTTTAATGCCGTTCTCTTTTAATTGTCTCTTACCAATCTCCAATATCTCTTGCAGCAAACGAAAGTTTAGTTCGCAACAGGCAGAAGAATGGTGGACAAATAACAAAGATAGGCTGCTTAAGAGATACAGTCAGCTGAAGGCAAGGGCAAGTCCTTCCCCAAGTCTACCGCCCAGCAGTCCTGTACCTGCTGCTGAGGAAAACAGTGAGGCAGCCTCACCTTCCACTACATAGTTTCATAACTTAGTCTCTTACATTACGGTTTAGAAAGTGGGTAAGTAGGATCAAGAATCTGCTTTAGAGTGGCACTGTATGAATCAGTTTAGGTGTAAACATATCTTTGTTCAGAACAAAATAGATCAAGAACCTTTTTTCTTTTTAGAGGAATGATTGAGAGGAGTTCTACTTCACCACAAAAAAAGAAGGGAACATACTTCATATTCAGAGGGACAGGTCAGAATGTGAGAGTTTTGCAATTTAAAGGCATGAAAGCTTCACTATAATTCATTCATTCAATTTAAACTGGTGATCTCTTTCTTTCTGTGCTGTTTCTGGCATCTGATACCACTGTAATTGTGTAGTAAGTGAACTTCTTACGATGCTTATATGCCGTCGGTCGATTTATATAGCTTAAATACTCTTAGAGACATCACTAAATTGAAGTTTTTGCATGAACCTGTTGACTACTAGAGGTGCTGCTATCAATTTGGGAGGTAAAACTAATTAATAAGAAATCATATTCACCTAAGTAACATTAGATTGAAAAGCTGGAAAAACCACTAGTTGCCTCTACATAGTTAGCAGCAGCACCTTCATATGCTTTATATATGTTCAATAATCTTAGACCAATTTTATCTAAGGATGTATCTTACTACAAATTCCTTTGCTTTTTACCAATTTCACTTTCTAAAATCCAAATGCCTCTTCTGGAAATCATGAGTTATGAGTTTCGTGTGGACAGGTACTGGTTGAGAGTTATGATTTTGGTGAGAGTTGTGAGGAAGGCCATCCGATTTCTTACCCAACTTGGTATTGTCCTTTGTCTCCAATCCAACTAATGTTATCTATCCAAGTCGGTCAAGGCCAACCAAAGTCTCGACCTCAATATTCATATGCATAGGTGAGACTAGAGTTATAAACGTCACCTATTTTTCATTATTAAACAACACGGTTTGAATTCAATAAAGCATGTATGACTTTATTAAAATGATTAGATTTAAGGTGGTTGGCAATATCATTTCACCCTATTAATGCCACCCATTTCTTATCAGTAAGGTATAGCTCAGTTGGTCGAGCTATTACATCCATGTGTACAGAGATTCGAAACCCCCAAACACCCCGAATAAATATTTGTGTAAAACTCCTCTCCCAACAATCAATTCCACCAACAATCACCTTAACATGACATGTATGAAAAAGTGTTGTGCAGACACAAGTCCAAGAGGCAATAATCAAAACAAAAGTACTGTCATGGATGGCTAAAAAAAAAGAACACTGAACTAAACTGCACGAAAAAAAAAATGTAAATAGTTGCACCAAGTTTGGCCTTATGTGAAGTTTGACTCTTAAACAAACCAGTGATACTTATGAGTGAATTTTCAAGTTCACTTCTCTCATCAATGCAATTGTCTATATTTGTGTTGAGTTCGATATTTAGTAAATTCGCATATGATATATATATATATATTATATAAATATATATGTTTTTTAATTAAAACATACTTCCGTTTTTCATATACGTCATAAAAATATGATAAAATACATATTATTTTAAATCAAACAGACAATTCACGAATTATACATATTCCTCATGTATAACAAATGTTATTTTTTCCCCCTAAATTTTCAATAAAATAGGTTGAAATCACGTATTTTCACATATTATTAAATAAAACAAATATACACTATAAAATTTAAATAAATAATATTAAAATATTACATAATTACCGAATTTTTCAACATATTTTAAAAAATTGTGTCCAATAATACACTATGACTCGTTGTAGAAAGTATTTTGTAAGGACCTTCATATGTTATAAAGTAAAATAAAGAGTTTGACTCTTAAAATCTTGGTTGCTAATTTACCAATATTTTCGCTATAAAAAATATCTTCGTTGCTAAGGAAACGAATTCAATTAATTTTCATCATCCACTTGTTTCATTATTTGTAAGGAATTGTTTATATTTATTTCCATTTTGAACAAGTTCCGTAGAAAGCACAACACTTTCCATCCATTTTCCAGGGAATCCGTCCTGATTTTCCTGGAAAATTTTTTAGTTTCTAGTTTTTCTGGATTCAAAACCCTCGCCCCTCAAATTTTGCTTCCAAAACCCGCAAGGTTATTTCAGTTCCTAGTGGGATTTCGATGGGGCTACAGCAATCCAAAGACGAGCTGCTCTATCAGCAAGTTAGCTATGGAAACATCGAAGGGATCAAAGCCCTTTGCAGAGAAGGCGCAGGCCTTGAGGTATTTAAAATGGAGGTTAATTTCGATTATTGTTAAAACTGTAATCATGATGTGTTTATTGGTAGTGATAATTGTTGTAAATTTTGGATTTTTGGGGTACTTTTTGTTGAATTATTGATGATTATGGTGATTTTGGTGGTCAGTGGATTGACAGAGAGGGGAAAACCCCATTGATCTTGGCATGTATAAATCCTGGACTTTATAATGTTGCGAAAGCCTTGATTGAACTTGGCGCAAACGTCAACGCCTATCGCCCCGGTATGTTTCACTTCTGGGTTTAGAGTTTCTCTTGGCGAACCTTCTGTATTTTGTTTTTTTTTTCCTATCACTATCACTCTTGTTAATAAATTAATTGCAATTTGATAATTTCTTAGTTGGGTTGATCATGTTGAATTTTAAGTAATTGTATAGGGAGAAGAAAGAATGGTTATTGAAAATTAACAACAAATTTGCATTTTGTGGTCATAGATATTGAGGAACTGTACCAAATGCAGATTCTAAGTCTGAATCCTCCCTCCAAATATTGTGTGATTATGTGGAACTCATGTTGGATTCACATGTATACTACAATCATAATGGCAATAGCACCATGGATCTTAAGTCCTACTGTTGTACTAAAAAAAATTTCCAGTACAGAAAATGGAACACTAAGATTACATTTATTTCTTCTGATCTCTCTCTCCTCCCTAGAAACTTTTTGCTGCTTATTGTGTTTTACCAAACGTATAAGAAACTCATCTTGTAATTCCCAGTATTCTTGAGAAATGCTATTATATACTCATGCATCTTGATCTTTAGCTTGCTTCAATGTTTTTATTATTATTTATATTTGTCCTCTTCTCAATGCGCTTTAGGTCGCAATGCTGGGACTCCTCTACATCATGCAGCTAAAAAAGGGCTAGAAGATATTGTTAATTTACTTCTGTCACATGGAGGTATGCAATTCTGTCATCAATTCATCTCTGCAAAGTCTTATTCAGAAAGGAGTTTATGACTTATGATTTTAGAATAAAAAATGCAGTTTCTTTTCCTGCTGTCTTTATTGCATAAATATATAATCTGTTCAAATTTTTTTCAGCAAATGTGTTAATCATGAATGATGACTGTCAAACTCCTCTTGACGTTGCTAGGGCAAAAGGGCACACCAATGTTGTCCGTGCGATTGAGGTATATTCAAACATTAGTTTGCAATGTCAGTATATGCATATTTTTTACGTTCCAACAATATGTTTTTAATTGTCTTCTTTTAAAGATGGTTCTTCACTCTTACATCTCTTGCTTTCTTTCGTTTTTCCTTTCTTTCCCAATGTTTGTAGAGGCATATTTGCTTATTCTCTGGTTGGTTGCGGGAGTTTTATGGTCCTGGATTTCTTGAAGTACTTGCTCCTCTATTGGTTTCAAGAAAAGTGTGAGTGTTATGTACAACAAGTGATTTCATCTTGAAGTATTTATATTTAGTCGTTTTAGTTTTCTATTCATGATCTATTCAGCAAGATGTCTAAGCAATATAGGCAGATTGCTTTGACCTGCTTTGAAGAAGTTTACATAGCTCTCATTTGTTTTATCTATTTTTGTATCCTTATTGAGTAATTGTCTGAAAGATCACTTAATATGCGTGCCTACTATTGCCTTGCATATTTTGCAGTTGGGTTGTTGTTTTGCCAAGTGGTTCCCGCAAACCTACCAAGCCTTTCAAGTTGGAACTTGCCATATATTCTAGTATGCAGGTATTACTCAGTATAGTCGGCTATTCTTAGGTGGATTATGCATTATGTATGATTTTACTTCTTTCTACATTTTGTGCCTCTACTAATACATTGCATTCAAGTCATTCCTAATGTAGGCTACATTGAATGGTTTCTTGCAGATATCCTGGACACTAATTTGAGTTTATTTTTGTTAAAAGAAATAGCACTTGCTTAATTCAAAACCTACATGAATGTCTGGATGAGTTAAATCTGATGGCTAATTTCTGAAATTGGATAATTTCTATGAATACTATTTTTTTTTTATAATAGATGTTCTTAAATCTTTATTTTCGCCATCATTTTAATTGCCGAGCTCATGCCTCTTTTTAGGATTGAAGATGTATTAGGCATTAATTTATAGTGCTGTCACGTCGTGATAATTTTCTCAATCATTTAAAGTTTATGCACTTGGAATGCTATGTCCTAATTAATACTTGAAATAAAATGACTTCACCATTTAATATTTCTTTTTGTATAACTCATAACAAATAATCATGTTACTTCCCCTAGGAAGTTGGTGAGTTGGTAGTCTCACCACTGAACTAGGATGACCTTTACCCTTCTTTGCCGAATCGTAGAACTTTCCTTTCCATCAAACCTCTCAATTTTAAATTTGGAGCTAATATTTCTTGTTAGGATTAAAGTTGAATCCTGGTTTATTACCAGTTGTGGGGGTATAAAACTCCTAGTCAGGACAAATAATGATGGGAATGATAAAAATAAAATAATAATGCCAAGAAGTTAAGTATGTGAAATCAAATTCACTTTCAGAGAAAGCAAACTAGTTCAAGTAGTTTCTGCTCAATAGGTACTCCCTAACTTGAACTGTATATTCTTCCGAATACCTCCTACTATACTCTTTACTCAAGTTCCATCGAAGTACATTCCCACTCAACTCTTACTCTCAGCTCTCTACTGTGATTCTTGGTTGAGAAGCTTTTGAAAGGCTAGCTTGTCTCTCTGCATGCAAGCTTGATTTACGCTGTTGGCTCATTTCCTATTACCCGAACATTTTAATAGAATTAGTTGTCCAAAATCAATTATCTACCTTTCTCTACTCTAGATTGATGTATTTAGGGTGCACTTTGTTTCTATGTTCTGCATTGTTTTATATTTTGACGATAAGTTCATTGATGGATCTAATTAACTAATGGATCTCTTATTTTGGTAGTATTCTTATATTGAACTCTTTTGGAATAAGCAGGACGCCCGACCACGGACAGTTGTTGCGTTGTGGAAAGTCAATTTGGAAGAACCGAAGTTACACCAGTCTGATCCTTCTGTTGTAATTCATGATAGCTCCACAAGTAATTCCTTGATTCCAAAAATATTCTTTAGGACTAATTTTAAACCTTAATTCTTTAGGCTATAAATCTAGGAGTTGATGTCACATTCATTTCCTAGCCCTTTTTTAATTGAATTCTATGTCCATGCTTAGTCCCAAGAGGCAGGAGGCGGAGAAGAAGCATTTACATCTCCCAAGAGGCTAGGTGTAGGCATCAAAAAGTTAGGCGTAAGTACATTGTTTGTTAATTACTTCCGATCAATGTAAATGATGAAAGTGATTGAAGAAGCACTTTAACAGAAGATATTGGACATCTTCCAGTATCTTCCAAATTAAGTGCTGCAGTAATGTACTCATGCCATTCTCCAGCCTCCTATCTATAATAGGCTTGCCTTCTAGCTAGGAAGAAAAGGAAGTTCCTCATGAGTTTTAGGTTTCTTTTGTTAATATCCTATTCAAACTCAGCATGCCTTCTTTGCAGAAACACGCATCAAACTTGCATCTGCAGATGAAAATGATAAGCAACAACTTCAGTGGTTTTGCAATGCATGCAAAGGAATTCCACAGGTAAATCTCATCTGCACAGATCTTATCTTTCTCTGCCATCTGTCTAAAGCAATCACCTCGATAATTAAATGTGACGAATTTGTGGGTAGAACCGTGAAAGTACTTTTGAAGTACTAAAATCATTAGTTTTCTCAAGAAATTTATTCTTTTGTAAAAATGATGATCGTGTTTGTAAATAAGCACTCTTTTAGACATTTTCTACTGTCATGCTCAAAGGGCTGCGGATAGAAAATGTGGAAAAGAGTGCTTATTTACAAACACTGCAATCATTTATCTTAAAAGTCGAAATAGAAACTCTGTAAATTTTATCTTGCAGACTAGTGATTCGCTAAATTTTTAGGTCACCATTTTATCTCTGGCATGATGATTGGGAGGCTATCATAATTTAAATTTTGTGGAATTTTTCAGGCACGTCCTGCATTTTTGGCTAACAACCAGCCCCCAGTTGTTCCAGCAACTGCACCACCACCTGCAGAAGATTTAGAGTTGGACATGGCTATCAATGCCTCCATTCAGTCTGCTTTGCAGGAGAGACCGTCCTTTCCTGATGCACACCTGACCTATGAAGCAAGTGCATCCAGTAGTGATAATGGTTGGAGCACATCCTCCATGAATACTGGCATCTATAATGGTTGGGATGCACCAACTGCTGATCCAAATGCAAGTAGTAGCAGTGAGTGGCCAGGGAATGAAAGTAGCCAGAAAACGGAAATCCAGGATATCTCTTCCATCCAAACAGCTCCTACTCCAGATATAATCCCATCAGCTCCACCAGTTGCAGATGAGGAGCCTATTCACTATCCATCAATTGATTTCAGTCCTATTGATATGCCATCCCCAAGTGTTGAAGGTATACCTGCTAAACTTAATGAAAAGAAAGGTGGAAGTGATTCTTCTTCTTGTGTGATTTGTTTGGATGCTCCGGTTGAAGGAGCTTGCATCCCATGTGGGCATATGGCTGGATGCATGTCTTGTTTGGGTGAGATTAAAGCTAAGAAATGGGGTTGCCCTGTCTGTCGGGCCAAGATTGACCAGATCGTAAGGCTGTATGCTGTATGATCCTCGAACCAGCATATAATGAAGCTCTACATGGTTACTGCAACTTGAACACCATGAAGCTTTGTATTCTTTTTTGTGTGTAAAGAAGCTGCTTGTGTTTGTATTAATAGATGAAGTTCTTGTTGGGACCCCCACCTGAGTTTTCTGTACATATTATTACCACATATTAGTAAACCTTTCACCATGCTTTCTTAAGTATCAGTGAGACAGCAGCCTCTCTTAATTTTGATTTTTCATTGTTATAAGTTGTATATGAAAATGATATGCATTTCCCAAAAGGTATATTTTCAAATATACTTTTTGGGGTCTTCAATGAATTCAAGCTATAGGATTTACTCCTTGAAATTAGGGAGAACGAACTCTTTTTACTTCTGAAGCTTTAAACTAGTTAAGTTTAAATAGTTTGTTATATTTATTTATTTTTTTGTTTCAATGGAAGAAAATCAAACCTTACATAATCCCAACTCATTTCAGCATCCACCATAAATATAATGAATTTCATCAGACTGATATAGGACCACAATTTATGATATTCTTAAAGAGTTGAAATTTTGCAAATTATCAAATATCATATGGCATTGGCAAAAAAAAAAATTGAAGAAAATGGGACTGGTTTCAAATTGTGCTGTTCCTAACTTTCCATGACGCCAAGCATTTAACCAAATGTGAGGTCATGGGCAGTGCGTTGTAGTTGTAGGGTCCCATGTCCATGTTGGGGGATTGCTTGTCAGCCACAAACTATTGGTGGTATGCTGGATAGCTACGTTTCCTTGATTGCCAATACTTTTTTTTTTTTTTTTTCTTTTTTTTCTTTTTTGGGTTTTGTATTTTGAGAAGGAAAATACTTGCTTTGAGAGTAGGAACTTTACTTTTCTGCCAATCCCAATTTGACATGTGTGTAGAGATTTTTATTTCTGTGTTTTTGATGAATTATTTTTGCTTATGTATCAAACTACAATTTACAATAAGTAGGAATGTCTCTTTCGTGGGAAGGAGGAAAGCCATGTCCTTTTGAGAATGCCAAAAGAAAAGACAGTGTGATCTAGTTATGAGCCATGCATATGATTAAAGTATCTTAGGAATCTAGCTTGTTACGGGTGGCCATGGCAGCAGGGTCCAATTACTACATTTGTTGCACCTTTTAACTACAAAGAAATATTTATGTACATTTATATTTCATCATCACCAGAAATCCATTACTCTTTTATATATAATATGGTTGTCAACCACAAAAGACCTAATGGATGGTCGTGTTTCATTATTATTATTTTTCCTTTGCTAGCTAGCTAGCTTCTGACCCCAAAAAAAAGCTAGCTAGCTAGCTAGTTATAGCATATTCCGTTGCTTTTGTGTGGTTGGAACAAGAAATTCCACTCAATAGCAAATTTTCTTGAACTCTATAATTTTGAGTTACACTGGGTAGCTCAGCTAGTAAAGAGCTGGGGTTGTGCCAAATCTTTGGTCAAATACTAAAGCATAATTAAGATAAATAAACCCCACATCTCGTGGAGAAATTATAGAATAATATGGTAGGGGTTTTTTTCAACCACACATCTTGTGAGCCTACGAGCTAAAGCTTCCATTGTAATCATCATGTCACAGATTTTCCAACCGATTACTCATTAAACCTCCATGGGACTTACATTTAAGGTTATAAAAGTGTTACTAACGCATGGGGCTCGCTTACCTCTCTCATCAGTAAATTGCTAATTAGTTAGGGTTTTGTTTTTGTTCAATGGCCAAAGTTGATTAGGCTTAATTTTATTTAGCTAAAGGTCGTTTGTGACTTGAATTTGAGATGAGCTTATGAGATTTGAAATTGGTTAAGAATCTAAGAGAGAATGATATTCTTGGCCTTAATCTCTGTGGTACATGCAAGCTAGGCCTGAATCTCTGTGGTACATGCAAGTTTGGCGATTTCTTACCTTCTTTTCTTTTTACCTTCCAAGAACCACTCGTTGAGCTAGCAAGAAATTGGCAGCCAAATAGAAATTGGCAGATTGGCTCATTGGTCACGGCAAGTCTCACGCCTTGTATGTAAACAGCTTTGACACGAATATTATTGTTGAATTCTCTCATTGAAGATGTGAGGCTCATGGTAAACAATGACCCTAACGCACATTTTTGTGATCGTTTGATGCATTGTAACTAGTCAACACAAGCATGCTCCATTACAAAAACATTTCTCTAAAGTTCAAATAAGATTTCAAACCGAAAAAGTAATTGGAATCGGTGAGTTTCTTAAATTAAATTATCTATTTATCTTTTACTGCTAGCGTCAGAATCTCACACATAAAGTGCGGGATCCACCATAAACCATAAATTTAAAAGATGTTTTCTTATTTCTCGAGATTCCAATAAATGATAATGAGTCTAAACAAGAATTCCTCGTTACATTATAGCGTAAAGATTCTATTGTGTTCATACATATACAGTGCATCGGTAATTCCGAATTCCCTTGAATGAAACTTTTGGTTCACTACTGTGAATTTACACCACCTACTACCACCCAAGAAGAGTAAATTCCATGTTTGCAATTTAAAAATGGTTTAGTTTTGTCGAAAGTTAACCTTTACTTCACATAATGTCCCATACTTGAAAAGATGGAGACATGATATATCTATGCAAGTTACTTTGCTTTTTTCTTTTCAATAAAAGAGAACAAGGAAATAGGGAAAATGCGGGTAGGAAGCTATATATGCTCTTTGCCCGGTACCCCTGCCCGGATCTTTATTTTGATATCTCTTTGCTGTAAAATTGAAGTTTAACCCTTTCATTAAAGAAGCAACACATGTAATCATGCTTGTACTAACTCGAATATTATGAAGATTTACACGTTTAATTAGTTGGCGTGTAATCGAAGTAATTCTCTAATCACCTCTTAGTATATTCAACTGTGTGAGTGACAGAGTGAGGGAAGGAAAAAGAGGAGAGAATTCGAATTTTGGGATTTTTTTTTTCTTTTATTTTTTGGATTTTGAAACTTGATTCTGCAAATCAAATATCAATCAAAATGTTGGACAAGGCAAGCCTGATGCCTGCAACATATTAATGTTGTTGTTAATGTCTCCACACTTTTAATTGACTTCCCTTCTTAGACCTAGCAACGGTGATGTATGTGCAATGTGGAATGTGTGTGGGTGAGCTAGAAGTGGTGCAATGTATAATTTCCCCTTTATGAAATTATGAATGGAGTTCTTAACAATTAAACCCTTTTTTTTTTTTGGTAAATGACTTATAACTCAAGTAATTAAGAATATCAAGAGAGTTCTGTGATTTTAGAGGCGATGTGCCAAAACAACAATATGATCTTCTAAATATAAGTCTTGAACGAAAATATTTAAAAATATATATATTTGAGCCAAAATGATAAATTTACAACTAAAACTCATCGCTAACAGTTTTTAAAAAAAATACTATAAAGTATTATTAAACAAATCATTCAACGGGAAACCAAATGTTGATTTTCAAATTACTAATTATTGTTATATTAATATATTATAATATAATTATTATTTTTATATATTAAACTACATGTGGGTTGTGGGGGCCCTGCCGCCACCCGAAGTTCTTCATTTGATTCCCCTTTTGACAATGTCGCCTATATAAGAAAATAAAAATATTGAACATTTTCTTTTCCTTGATCATTAAAAAATGTCAAATATATTCTTATGATGAATAACAAGAAAATGAGAGTAGCCAAGAGATAGTATAGAATGCATACCAAACTTGTGTTAATGGAATTTGTATTGACATGCTTTCTAGCCAATTTCTTGGTATAACAAAAGAAAACTAAAA
Organism: Prunus avium; assembly: GCF_002207925.1. The sequence goes on from NW_018921345.1 coordinate 256,619, forward strand.
TTGCAAACTAGTGGAAAAAGGCCTTGATTTACAGACCAGTGGTCTCAAGTTCAAACCCTCATGACGCCTTAGTAATGTGTGTGAGAAACAGCACCCCCTTGTAGTTTAAATTAAAAAAAAAAAACAGAAAACTAAAATTGAAAACCCCAAGTAAGAGTCCAATTCCTTAGTAGCACCCAACTTCTTCCATTTAGTACCCGTACTCTTGGACACAATTACAATAGGTTTTTAAATTGTTTATAAGGCTTATTATGAGTTATTGGGATTGATTAGTATAGGATTTAGTATGGTTCAAAAGATTTATGACATATAATTTAGTATTCATTACTTTCGGGTGTAACAGTGGTGTCATTTTAGAGTTTATGATTCAAAATAGGGGAGCTAAATGCTAAACCTTAAACTCTAAGTAACGAAAACCCTAACCTCCTCTCTCCCAAAAAACCTTCATAGAGCCATTTTTATTTTGAGGGAGGAAGAACCCCTCTCCCCCTCTTCTCTTCTTCCCTCATTTCCAGAGATAAAATATTTTCCCTATTTGTCTTCGTTTTGTTATGATTTTCCTCTAACAATCACAGGTGGCTGCATCTCAGAGTCGGATCTCCACATGCGTTTCGGCGTCGGATCTTCACCACCATCCTTTTTGCAGAATTTTTATATTCGGAATAAGTCACAGAAACTCTTTGGGTTCTTTGTGTAGTTTTCACCTCTCCTTTTGTGAGAGCTTTTCATCCATTCTTTGTGAGAGTTTTATTTGTATTGTAATGCCTTGGTTTTTTCCAGCTTTATCCTTTTCTTTTTTTTTAAATTTTGAGTTTGCAATTTTAGTTGGGATGCCTATGCCAGAGTTTCTTCGATCCTACGTGATCATTAGTGGAGGCGCACCAAATTGTCTTAATTTTGATGTTAGACCGCTCCATTATTGTAATGACTATCTGTGGTTAGTGGCTTTTTTGGCTGAATTATTAATGTAATCCTAGAATTTTTCAAAAAAAAAAAAAAAAACTCTAAGTAACGAACGAGATCTTAAACAATTACAACTGCAATGGTTCGACCTATATGATATGTTGTGTCACGATTTGAGGTGTAATTGTGTCACAATTTGATATGTTGCTATGAAACAATTACAACTGCAATGGTTCGACCTATATATCCAAGCCTTACTTGAACTTCATCATATATAGTTTGAAAAAAATAAAAAAACAGAAGTTGAGAAATAAAAAACAAGGAGAACATTTAAAAGGACAAATATATAAAAGCAATAATAATAGTGGCATGGGGAGTCAATTCTGTCATCACACTTATTCAAGACCCATGAGTGCATCTTTGAATAAAGTAATTACACTGTTTCTTTGGCTTTATTCGTAGGTTAATAAGTCATCATACATGCACAAAGGTTGATAAATGTTATTAATTTAACAGCAAAATTTATCCCATTCATTTCCCTTTTTTGGGTCGGGGAAGGTTGATTATCACCTTCCTTTCCTTAGTTGAATCCAATCACTCGTTTTCATATGAAAATAACTTGTACGTCTTGACTATATATGATTGTCTGAATCCCACATTGGAATTTCCTTTCATTCATATCAATGGATCTTGACATGAAAGATAGATCAGCATATTTGATTCTTGACATATGATAGATCGCAGACGAGGAAAAGCATATAACATATGGCATCATCTTAGAAATTTCCAATCTTCTTTCTTGAGTGCTTGACAATCCAAATAAAGAAGTCGTGTTATATACAACAAGGTAAATCATTCAATCATTGAATGTTGAAAAATGGGAGCAAGCATACAAACGATGAAACCGGAAGTCTGAAATTTTAGTAAACTCGTAAAATTTCCAAGGTCACATTTGGTGGGCAAAAACTACCTGAACAGTTCAACCCGGCCAAAACCAATCAAAGCAGTTTGTTGGTTTGGCCGGATCGAACTAAATCACATGAATTTAATTTCAATTTGGTCCATTTGGAAACTTACTAAACTGAATCAAACCGTCTATATTTATTTTATTTTATTTTCTTAAACTTGTCTTTTTTTTTTAATTAACTATCATATCATTTTTCATTATGTTGTTCCCACACATCAATATCAAACATTTAATACCACAAATTAAAATCTCTAAACCATTGCATTTGACATCCTCACTCACAAGTTATCCATCTAACGGTAAAAGTTTTCTTAATTATTGTTCAATTTATGGTATTAATGCAAGAGAATATATATAATATTTACTGATGTATGACAAATAATAGGTTTGTTTCTACGAGGGAAATTTAGAAAAGGAACAAAATTCAAAATCAGAAAATTGGGGTTCAAATACGGAAAATCATGTTTGTGCATCAATTATGGCGTTAGGAAAAGAAGGAAACCGTATCGTTGGGATTTTCTGATCAATTGAGGAAGTTTGAAGCAATTATGGATTTTGTCAAGATTTATATTTACTTTAATGTTTTATTTTATTTTTAGAATAAGTTATCAATCAAGATATTATTTTCCTGATATGATTTTAATTAGGATTTTTATTGTTTTCTTGTTAGCTAAGTTTTAGGAATATTCTGAAACCTAGGGTTTCCAATGATTTTAGAGTTTCTTTGTTTTCTATTTAAGCCAACTCATGGCATTGTATTGTCAGTTACTTCAGTTTATTATCAATCAAATACCTTTGAGTTTTACTTAATTTTCTAGTGGATTCCAGTTTGTTGGTGGATTCCTACATTGAGGTGAAAATCCTATCAGTTTTTGGCGTTGGATGAAGAGACTTCTTGTGAAACAAATTCTTTCCTTTTGAATATGATATATAATTGTTAAGGAATGGTTACAAGATTGCTCAACTCAATATCATGGCGAGTCAAGAAAAGATGGAGAAAGATGTCAAACAAGAAGAAACTATGATGGATGTTGAATTAATAGATGATATAGTAACCCACAAGATGGAGGAAGGGATTAAAGAAAAACAAGAGATTGTGCCGATTGAAACTCTTATTGTTGTTGAAGAAGATTTCCCAAAAAATGAAGAACAACAATTGGATTCCTCTAAAATTAAAGGTATGGATAAATTTGATGTTGGAGAGGAAAATAATTCATACACGGAGTTTGATTCTCAACTGACATATTCTAATCTTGTTTATGAAATTAATTAAAGCTCTACTTAGGTTCGTTTTAAGGAGAACTCAAGGTCAAATTATTAATAAGTGAAGGGACTTGATGTAGGACAAATTATAGGCTTGTTGCTACAAAGGAAATTTAGAAAAGAAACAAAATTCAAAATCAGAAAATTGGGGTTCAAATATGGAAAATCATGCTTGAGCATCAATTATGGCGCTATGAAAAGAAGGAAGGCGTATCGTTGGGATTTTCTAATTGATTGAGGAAGTTGGAAGCAATTATGGATTCTGTCGGTTAATTTAGTTTATTATCAATCAAATACCTTTGAGTTTTACTCAATTTTCTGGTGGATTTCGAAATTGTTACTTTAGGGTTATCATTTGATCTCCCTATCTCATCTCGCTGCGTCATTTACTTAATTGCTTATGGAGGGAGATAACTGAACTAAATCAGTCACTAAATAGATCAATTTGGCTCAGTTATACTAGTTTGAGGACCAAACTGAAACAATTTGAACTATGAAAGTGTATTGGTTTGGTATGCATTTTGAGACAAACCTAACCAAAAAATGGGCTCCATCCATCCCTGTACAAGAATACAAGGTGATTGAGCAGATCCGTACTATATGGATTAAATCTTGAGTTAATCAAATCAATAGATTCAATACATATGAATACCCTCAACCACCTCATTTAGTGGAGGATTTCAAATCATCTCATTGAATATTAAACAGAAAACTGTTTCTTACAGCTTTTCCCAACTTCGGTGCTCTATGATTGAAAAGTAAACCTTCATGGTGGTCGCTCTCCAATCTCAGCCAATTACCAAGGCCTCCGACATGGTTGGATTTCATGCGGATCCTCCACCTAACAATAATACCGCCGCTGGGATTGGGTCGCATGGCTCTCTCGAATGTCCATAACAACCCTCAAATTTACATGCTAGTACAAATGCCACCCCCCAATATATGGGATGGCTTTACAGACCTATGGTTACTTACATGTCATCCATTGTTTTGAGAATGCTACCTTCGTATTCTACTTTTGTTTTCTCATCCTCATCCCGCAATGTGACCTTATGATCGGAACCGACTCTTCGAGGCCACCCTTCACGGATCGTTCATGCTAAAAATCAACAATGGTGAAATTTTTTGGTCATTTGATTACTATCATAATCATTTCATTATCGAAAAACTGTTTATTCATTTGAAAACAGTTGATTAGATGACTAAACAATTTTCAATTTAGTTGATATCTCTTGCAAAAATGAATTTTAAAAGAAGATATAGAAATAGGTGGTTCTGAACACCAAATTGCGAGATGAGGCTATATGAAAATTAAAATAAAAAAACATACAAGAAAAGTACAAAAGAGAATGTAGATGTCATCCCTCTTTCTTTTTTCAAATAATCTAGTACATTATGTGTGAAATCATGCTTAAGGTCGAGAGACCCATTCTTACGGTGTGAAGCATTATATGCAAGCTGTTCCCGAATGTAAATGAATGGAGGGCAGAGTAGTCATTGAAATAAAGGTGTTGTCAATCAATACAAAAGGGTGAAGAAACAAAATCATGTTATTCCCTCATATTTTTACCTTTATCCTGTGTCTCTCTCTCTCTCTCTCTCTCTCTCACTGTCAACCTCTTTCCATTTCCACAGAAGTCACTTGAGACTTCTTTCCACTTGCTCATTTACCATTAGCACTCTCTTTCTTCCTCTCTGAGTTTGTTGGACTGGAAGGAACTGAGTTGCTCCCCCTTTTTTCGGTAAAAATATATCTGGCAATCTGTAGAAATGTTCCCATAAAACAAAGTAAGAACAAAATCCACCCCAAACGCATCATAAGCCTTTCAAAGGGGTTTCTAGGATTGATCAAACAAAGATTCAAAGAAACCTCGGAACATAGACTAGCTAAAGAAAAAAGAAAAATATTATATTATATTAAGCTAGCTAGCTCAGCCCTACTCTTCTTTTCCACCTCTCTCTCTCTCTCTCTCTCTCTCTCTCTCTCTCTCTCTCTCTATATATATATATATATATATATATAATCTCCTATCTTCACCATAATTGAAAACCCAGCTCAATTGGGGCATTTCCACTACCACTGTACATGTTCATAATTTCTTATCAAATCCATGGATTCGCTTCAAGAATTCAACCCTTCCAACGCATCAAACAGTTCAAGCGTCAACATCAACACCACCACCACCACCACCTCCAGCAGCTCCAATACAGTACCTGCGCCCTCACCCTCATCAGCCACATCCTCCACTCTCAGCCGCTACGAGAACCAAAAGCGGCGAGACTGGAACACCTTCGGGCAGTACCTCCGCAACCACAGGCCACCGCTGTCCCTCGCACGGTGCAGCGGGGCCCACGTGCTTGAGTTCCTCAGGTACCTAGACCAGTTTGGGAAGACCAAAGTGCACACTCAGCTGTGTCCCTTCTTTGGGCATCCAAACCCTCCTGCACCGTGCCCTTGCCCTCTGCGCCAAGCTTGGGGAAGCCTAGATGCCCTCATCGGCCGCCTCCGAGCCGCCTTTGAAGAGCACGGTGGGAAGCCTGAGGCCAACCCCTTTGGGGCTCGTGCTGTGAGGCTTTATCTGCGTGAGGTTCGCGATTCTCAGGCCAAAGCCAGAGGAATTAGCTACGAGAAGAAGAAGAGGAAGCGCCCACCACAGAGTAGTAGTACTACTAGTGCTCTTCCAGTTCAAGCAATATTGCCTCCAACTCCTCCTCCAGCTCCTCCTGGTGCAAACTAAATCAGTAAGAAGCTGTTTGGTCTTTTGGGATCATCAGAATCTTCATTATTTAATCTCTAGCATAAACATAATTGTCTTTATTACCTCCTCTTCTTTGCCTTAGCTATGTTATTGGGTATTTAGGGTAGCCTTATATTCACACTCCACAAAGCGCTTCTTGCATTCCTCTCATCAAGAGTGCAAATATCACCGTCATAACAACGTTGTCATTTGCACTTCTGTTGAGACGACATTACAATTCCTCTCAACAGGAGTGTAAATAACATTATCGTGACGGTGTTATTATTTTCACTCCCCCATTTCTCCAGAGAGGATTCGAGAGGAGCGCATGAAGCTTTCTGAGTAGAGTTGTTGAGCCACCATTACCTTTGTATTTCCTTTTTTTTTTTTCTTTTTTTTTTGGTCAGAAACATGCTTAATTAGATTGTCATATATTGAAGTATTGCGTACACTATTCCGTGATTCCACTGGTAAATTAGCAAACAGTAGTGGGAGTAATGCATATGTACTAGTTGTAGTTGAGGGTCTGTGTAGACTTATCATAAAATATATGTCATAGATTTATGTACTATAAAAGGTCAATTTGTGACTAGTAATAGATTTTGCAGATCATGTTCTATGTCTCTTTATGAAAATGATCATTTTTTTGTTATTTATTCTAGTTTTTTAATGGGTATTGGCAAATTATTCCTCCATTAGGTGGATATAGCTTTTCAGAGATCGATCCTGTGTCAGATTTGTCTAGCACTATGTATACAGTCTTAGACTTGTTTATTTTTGGTATATATAGAGGTTATTTTCTCTTCTCCTTTCGTTTTCCCCAATATATTTCTAGCTTTTCCTCACTGTCGAAGTGCAGTGACGAGGAGCAGCACAAAAACCCTTTCCAGTCACTAATGGTAGAATGTACGTATCTGGGAGATGGGTCTTTGCCGATTATATGAGCTGCGCTTCATTTATTGTGCAAATCCACAACCCATTTCTCCAATGTGTCATATCAATCTTAATGTTTCCAAAAGAGGGAGAAATACATTAAATAGGTGAAGTATTACGTGAACCCTAATGATAAAATAATGATATATATGTTCAAGTCATAAATAATAAGCTAGAAAACAATCGAGTCACATAAAAGAAGCAAACAAATGAAACGAAGTACTTGCATTTGTGCACACTATAATGTTATCAAGGCTTGTGTTAAAACCATTAATATACTTGCATTTGTGCACTTGTTTGTAAAACAAAAACATTAAAAATGAAGGAAAACGAAATCTTTTTCTTATCTTGGCATTGTTTGATTTTTAATCTAAGTTGTGCATTATGAATTTAGGGGTTCTCCATGGCTCCGGTATAAGATTTAATATTTAAATTGAAAGATACATGATAACCAGACTAGAGTTTAATTGTAAAACTCTAAGGGCTTGTTTGATAGGTAGGACTAGATTAGCAAAATGCTTACATTTCATGTGCATTCAGAACATGATATGGATATGTTGTTTACCAGTAAAATGTAAGTTTGCGACATTCAGGAGCTTTGGAGCTTCATACTAAAACTGAAGGATACATATTCACCATTGAATTTGTAAATTCTGTAAGACAAGGATCGGATTTAAGTCCAATTCACACATAAGTACATAAGAGTCTTTGCTATATTTTATTTCATATAGCATGTATTTATTTATCACAAGAGGGCATTATTTTATTTGACTTGATTATCATGATACGTCATAATATATATTTAAGGTTGCTTGGATATAGAGAAGTGATTATTAATTGGTCTACTAGGTACTCATGCCATATATTGGCGCCAAACTCGTCAGATTGATGGAACTGTGGATGTGAACAAATATTATTGCCTACATATGTAATGTTTTCTTATCTGATAATTGAGCATTTTGTATTATCATATTGAGACAAGCATAGTATCGCATGGTTAATGATCCAGAGCGACAGTTAATAGTTTAATAACATAACATAGTATCATAAAATTGTCCGTATAATAAGAATATTTCGATGTAATTTCTGAGTAAATGTTATTTGCAGTCCTAATATTGCGGGGTAGAGTGTAAGAAGCTTATGTTTTTAATCATAACATGTTGTTTGGTTCAGATTAATTTGAACTTGTTTTATGAGCTAAGGTTCTCTATTAAAACATGCAAACAAATTTAAATGGTGATCTTTCAGGATCATCAAGACGTGAAAAATCAAGATCCCATGCTTTGTTTGCTTATTTGTGTGACCAAAACAAGAAGCAACTTTGGTTGAAAGTTTGAGTCCTAATTGGTCTCCATGTTTGAATCACAGATCATCGATTATTAGGGATTAGATTACAAGCTAAGCTAACAAAACTTCTTTTCTTCTTTTGCTTTTTGCTCAGGTATCATTGTCTGATTTGGTAACACGGTTTCCCGCTTTATATCTTGTAAGTACTAAGCCAGAAATGGCCAATGTACATGCCTAAGTATCTGGTGATCAAAACCCCACCTTTTCTGTCATTTTGTCAAACCAAACACAGCCATATATCATTGGCCTTCTTGCTGGGTTTAGAGCAAAACTAGCCAAAGTACATACCTATATTTTAAGCTTGGTAACTTATACATATATAGGAATGTATACATGGAAGATTTTGTTGTGTTCATGCAAAGTTTATGTAATGTCATGTAAGTTTTGGTAACTTATATATAGTCTGTTCCTATCATTTTTCCTAGTCTGCTAATTGACTAGCTAGATAGTTTGTAACTTGGTGTTAATTGCCCCCAAATCATGCCTCATTTTACTCTATCAGTGTGGTCTACTCCATCAACCTTCATTCATCAACCTCCATCATGCCATGATTTTCTCCTTTTGATTTAATGTTTGTTTCCTTCTTCTTTTTTTTCTTTTTTTGAATACAAGCAATATTGGGGGAAGAAAGAATATCGAACTTAGGACCTCAGGTGCATGTGTAAATGCTCTTAACTACTTGAGTTACAAGCCCCTGCACGTTTGTTTGCCTTTTTTAGTGAATGTTGTGTGTGTATTTGATGCTTTGCACCACAATGAAATACATGAAAGTTATCATTTTCCATTACATACTTTAACACTTATCATCCCATCTGAATGTTGATTAATTAAGAAGAAGAAAAAAAACTTTTGTAAGTGAATGCTCGCAAATTTGACTGAAATTCGACTTGTTCTTTTGGTGTACAAGGTGTTTTCTCTTATCTCTTTGAAATTTGCTCTCTTATAGTTTGCCTGAATTTTTTTTTTTTAATAATCTTCTTTGGGTGAATGAATAATTAATCACTGCACGTATTTGATGTAGTCACATCTTTGTTGATTGAAGTTAATCTTAAGATTGTTTGAAAAGGATCGTGCATTTGGTTAATTTGGTACGTGTAATGCCCAGCAATCACTAAGCATTGTGCAAAATGTGTGTGCCTGAATGTGTTAGCTTAAGTTATCTACAAAAGTAATGCTATATAATAATGTATATAGCCTCTAGCTATCAATAGTTTTGGAATCCCATATGTCAATCTTTTCGTTGTCGCCTGGTGGTTCAATTGGGAATAATTTCAGGTACCCAAACTCTTGTCGTTCCAGTTTCATTCAAGAAACCGGTTATGATACATATTCTGCTTTTAAAAAGTTTAATTTTATTCTCAGTACTTCATACCAATTTGATCCAAATTTTTTTAAGTACCAGCAATACTCTAAACTACACGGGAGGGGGTTTGTCACACACGCACAACCAAGATGCAAAGGGGATTCGAACTTAGACCTCTAATCTGCAAATCAAGACTTTTTTCCACGAAACTAGACCCGTTGGCCCTATTTTTCTCTTATTACTTACCAAGAAAGAAGTTAGAATTCGATAAAACTCAGGCTAGCCTTGTTCCCCATTTAGTAACCTAAAACTCTTCCTCAGACCCCAAAAAAAAAAAAAAAACTTAAATTCCCTTGTAGGCACAAACAAACCACCACAGTAGCAATCACATATTCATGAATCATAATGTAGAGCAACTTTTCACGTTCCGAGGGCAAAAAACATATTTACCAAAAATGAAACCGGTACGAGAATTCCACATAATTCAGTTCACTGCTTCCATCTCAGTCACTCGTTTTTCATTTATTTTTTCCTGTTGTTTTCATCGCACGTGCTGTCCTGTCATTCATGTCAGTCAATAGCATGATCCCAGACTGATCCCTGTAATAATGTAAGTCACGTGGCCTCATCAAGGCCTATCACTGTCCCCTCTTTATTTGGACCCTAAAATGTGACGCCATCTTCACAGACTCCACAGTTACTTCTGTTTTTTATTTTGGCCAGTAGACTCACAGTTGCTTAAACTTTCCCCGCAGTGAAAGAATTTATTTCACAACTCAGGAAAGAATTCAGTGTTTGTATATGATCCCACCGCACCGCATGAGTGATTCAGTTTGGCCAATCACATCACCTGGCTCATATTATGAACAGTCTGATGGACGAGAAACATTTCTTAATTGTTAGTTGTATATAAGTATGCGTATATATGCAACTAATTTGAAATTAATTGATAATAAATAGAGAGGTTCAAGATTTAAATACTAATGCAAAGTTTTCATTCTTTGAAGTGAGATATTCTGAACACGCTTCCTTCATATATGGTGTTTTTTGAACCTAACACGTGGACAATTCTTATTGAATAATGTAGAATCACATATGATTGAGGAAGAGAAACTCGGAAGTGCGAGTTGTTTGATCAAGCAGCTTTGTCATGGATCTGCTGATAGGAACCCTTTTGTTGTCTTTAAAGATTCTAGTTCTTCTAAGGAGAGGTGAGCGCTGAAGCCATGAAGAGCTTCATCATAAGTGTATACGAGAGATGCAGATGAGGTTAGAGTAGTAGATGATGAGGACCTGAGGGATTCGACTATGGAAGTATACCAGCTAAAAGTCTTGGGCATGGCGGATATGTATATGTTCATATGAACAATATTAATATACTTGGACCTTTTTTCAGAAATTGTTTTGGCTTGTATATGACTTGGCAAAAGAAATAGCAGGCATAGCCAACGAGGGTTGGTTGAGTTGATAAGAATCATTCTCTTCACTATTAAGGTCTAGATTCAAGTCCCGCTGTTGACAATCCCTCTTGGTGGGTAATCTATAAGAATAAAAAAAGAGGCTAAGACCCTGCTAACGAGGGTTGGTTGAGTTGGTAAGAATCATTCTCTTTGCTAAGGCCTAAGTTCAAGTCCCGCTGCTGACAATCGCTCTTGGTGGGTAATCTATAAGAATAAAAAAAGAGGCTAAGACCCCCTCTGTAAGTCCTCAATGAGGCTTTGGTATACCCTAACCCCAGAATGGGATAGCCCCCCCTCCCCCTAATCCTTTTTTCATCAAATAAAAAAAAGAGAAAGAAAAAAAAAATAGTAGGCACACAAGAGTTATAGAGACCCCATTTATTTTCGTAAATAACATTCTCTTTATCTTATATATAAATGTGAAGGGGAGACCAAAAATTGTGTTCTTTTTTTGGCTTCTTCTTATGTAATCCCTAAAAGATAGATTCTGTTCTTTATTTTCATAAGCTTTTGGTATAAAACTCCACGAGTAATTGAAAGAACATTAATAATTTATAATGCATGTTGTTTTATTAAAGATGCTGTATAGTTAAGTACTTAAATTATTAATTAGGTTAATTGTCGAGCGGGTTACCACAATGGTTGTGGCGCTCGCCTGCTTGACATCAGGATCAAAACCTTCTTTCCTCTCAATGTAACCAAAAGAAATTAGTAGGTTAATTGTTTGACCATTTTGAACTGTGCAAGCACACTTCTTTGTAAACACCAATTGATTTTTAACCCATTTGGGGTTCTCATGTAGCATGCTTGTAGTAAAACAAGTCGGTATGTATGAGGTCGCTTTTGGGACTTCCCATATGCATCCTAGGCCTCCTATCCGAAACTTTTTATTCGTACCATGGTATAGTTAGCTAGCCCATTACGTAAGGAGAAAACGTAGAATTTGATTCAAATGTTGAAGTATAAGTGTTTTAGCCGAGATCAGCTTGTTTAGTTTTGATTTTAGCAGCCTTAAGTGTGAGCCATTGGATTACAGTCCAATTGGACAACTGAGATGTAAAACATAGAGTTTATGACATGTGTCACTATCTCATAGGGTAGTGAAATGAATGGTTAGATTTTGTCTGATGTAATAAGGAATATTCTATTCCTAACAGTAATATGTGCACAGTGGGTGCGTGAGTGAAATAGAAATCAGCTCATTTGCTTCTTCTGATTTTTCTCTCGATCTCTCATCTCTATTTTCCATTTTCCCTTACATCCAAAATCAAAAGCTAATATTCCATATTATAGTCTGTAAATTCTAACATGGTATCAGAGCCAGGTTCGATTGTTTAGCTGGGCGATTGAATCTGTGAAGAAAGTGAGCTGCGATTTGAATCGTTGCTTGAAGATCTGTGTCTAACATGGCAGGATCTGGAGGAGGTGAGCTGAGAGCACCGATTTTCAATGGTGAGAACTATGAGTTCTGGAGTATAAGAATGAAAACTATTTTCAAATCTCATGGGTTATGGGAACTTGTTGAGAAAGGGATAGAGAGCTCAGATTCGAAGGGAACCAATGAATCTGATGCGAAGAAGAAAGAAAAAGAGGAATCGAGTGGTGCTGGGAAGATGGTTCTCTCAGAGATTCTGATGAAAGATGCTAAGGCTTTAGGGCTGATTCAGGGAGCTGTTTCTGATGCAATCTTTCCTAGGATTTCTCATGAAGAATCATCCAAAGGAGCATGGAGTATTTTAAAGCAGGAATTTCATGGAGACAAGCAGGTAAGGAGTGTCAAATTACAAAGCCTTCGTAGAGAATTTGAATATACTAGAATGAGAGAGGATGAGTCATTATCTGCTTATCTCACAAAGTTGTTTGATCTGATAAATCAAATGAGAGGCTATGAAGAAGAGTTGTCCAGGGAGAGAATTGTGCAGAAAATGCTAATTAGTCTGCTGGCTGTGTATGATCCTATATGTTCTGTAATTGAGCATTCAAGGGATCTAGATACTATTGATGTTCAAGAGGTTGTTGCCTCATTGAAAAGTTTTGCACAAAGATTGGAGAGACATCATGAGAACAAGACTGAGAAAGCTTTTGCTAGTCTGAGTGTCGATTCCAAATCAGCTAAGGCAAATGGAAGTCAGAATAACAAGCATCAGAAGAATTGGAAAGATAAGGAAAAAAAGTGGGATAACAAACCCACTGATGAAGCTAAAAATCCTTGCAAGCATTGTGGTAAATTGCATTTTGGAGAGTGTAGATTCAAGGGCAAGCCAAAATGTTGTAATTGTGACAAGTTTGGTCACATTGCAAAGGATTGTTATAGTAAGAAACCAGTGCAGCAACTCAACTATGCTACACAGGTAACTCCTACACCAACCATGTTTTATGCTAGTAAAGTAAATGCTAGTGTAAAAGAGAGTGATGATATATGGTATCTAGATAGTGGATGTAGCAATCATATGACAGGTAAGGAAGGTTTACTTGTGGATATTGATAAGAATGTGACTGCAAAGGTTGCAATGGGTACTGGACAGCTGGTAGATGTGACTAGAAAAGGAAGCATTGTGGTTGAAACTAAAGAAGGCAGAAGGTATATCAAGGAGGTTATGCTTGTGCCTGGTTTGAAGGAAAATCTGCTGAGTGTTGGGCAAATGATGGAGCATGGCTATCACTTAGTGTTTGACAATCACAAGGCTGAAATCTATGGTGATGGTTCATATTCAAATATGGTAGCAAAAGTTCCAATGAGAGGAAATAGGAGTTTTCCACTTAAGCTACAGGCTGAGATGCATATTGCTTACAAGGTAAATGTATGTCAGTCATCTATCATATGGCATAGAAGGTTGGGACACTTAAATATGGACAGTTTACAATTGATGCAGAAACAAGATATGGTGATTGGTTTACCAGAAATCACAGTAAGAAAAAGAGTTTGTAAAGGGTGTGTTCTGGGTAAACAATGCAGGGAAGTTTTTCCAAAAGAAACCACTACTAGAGCATCAACTCCTCTTGAGTTGATACATAGTGATGTTTGTGGTCCAATGCAAACAACTACAAAGGCTGGAAACTGTTACTTTCTCACATTCATAGATGACTGCACTAGGATGTGTTGGGTCTATTTTTTGAGGTACAAGTCTGATGTCTTCCATGTTTTTAAGAAATTAAAAGCCATAGTTGAACTGCAAAGTGGATATAAGGTGAATAAGCTAAGGAGCGATAGGGGAGGAGAGTATACCTCTAATGATTTTAACAGATTTTGTGATGAAATGGGAATGGAAAGGCAACTTACAGTGGCATACTCACCACAACAAAATGGTGTGGCTGAGAGGAAAAACATGACTATAGTGGAGATGGCTAAGTGCATGATGTTTGAAAAGGGCATGCCACTTGAGTTTTGGGCTGAAGCTGTGAATACTGCAGTGTACATTCTAAACAGATGTCCAACTAAAGCTTTGGACAAGAAAACGCCATTTGAAGCCTATAGTGGAAGAAAATCAGGAATTAAACACTTAAGAGTGTTTGGTTCTCTGTGCTATGCACATGTCCCAAACCAACAGAGGCAGAAACTAGACTTGGCAAGCAAAAGGTGTGTGTTTCTAGGATATGGCAGTTGTGAGAACGGGTATAGACTATACAATCTTGTCACTGGAAAGGTGATTATCTCAAGAGATGTGGTATTCAATGAAGATGCTAGTTGGGATTGGAATGCACAGCAAGAATGTAGTGTTTCAGTTCCACTTACTAAAATGCTGTCTAAAAAGGAGGAAGAGATCAATGATACAACTGTGAGGCAAGCTGAAAGCTCAGTTGCAAATGATGTATTATTAGAAGACAGTGAAGAAGAATTTGTAGGAATTGACACAAGTGGACATGATATTGATCACACTCCATTGAAATTTAAAAGTCTTACAGAGGTATATGAGAGATGCAATATATGTATTATTGAATCGGAAACTTTTGAAGAAGCTATCAAAGATGCATCATGGAAAAAGGCCATGGAAACTGAACTTGAGATGATTGAGAAGAATGATACTTGGGAATTGGTAAAAAGGCCATCTGACAAGCCAATAGTTGGAGTCAAATGGATCTATAAAGTCAAGCTCAACCTAGATGGATCAGTTCAGAAAAATAAGGCAAGGTTAGTGGCTAAAGGTTACACTCAAAAGCTTGGAATAGACTTCAACGAGACATTTGCACCAGTTGCTCGACTTGATACAGTAAGAACATTAATTGCTTTAGCTGCACAGAAAAGTTGGAAGCTGTTCCAGTTAGATGTGAAGTCGGCATTCTTAAAGTGTAAGTGGACCAACCTCCAGGATTCGTGATTAAAAACAAGGAAGATGGAGTTTATAGACTTAAGAAGGCCTTGTATGGTCTTAAACAAGCTCCAAGAGCTTGGTATGAAGAAATCAACTCATATTTCACAACTGCAGGATTTCAGAGAAGTCCTAGTGAGGCTACATTGTATGTGAAAGCTGTTGAAAGTGGAATTCTCATACTGTCTCTATACGTAGATGACATTATCTACACAGGAAGCTCAGAAGAGTTGGTGATGAGTTTTAAATCTGAGATGATGAAGAAATATGAAATGACTGATCTTGGTTTACTACACCACTTCTTGGGTTTAGGTGTGATACAAACTGAGTCATATATTTTCCTACACCAGAAGAAATACGCAAGGACATTGCTAGACAAGTTTGGCCTCAAAGATTGTAAAGCTGTGGCTACTCCTCTTGCGATGAATGAAAAACTTTCTAAGGAAGATGGAAGTGAACAAGCTGATGAAGGAGTTTATAGGTAGATAGTTGGAAGCCTATTGTACTTAACTGCAACAAGGCCGGATATTATGTTTGCAGCTAGCCTTTTAGCTAGATTTATGCATGGTCCTACCAAGAAACATATGGGAACTGCCAAGAGAGTGCTTAGGTACATACAAGGCACGACTGACTATGGCATAGGGTATGAAAAGGGGAAAGAAGCAATGCTCATTGGCTATTGTGACAGCGATTGGTCAGGGAGTGACATGAAGAGTACATCTGGATATGCATTTAACTTGGGATCAGGAGTTTTTTCATGGGCATCAGTCAAGCAAAGCAATGTGGCTTTATCTAAAGCAAAAGCATAATATTTGGTTGAGGTTTGTTCTGTCAGACTTTGGTGAAGAACAGGTTAGAGCTACTCTAATTCTATGTGACAATATCTCAGCTATTGCTATAACCAAGAACCCTGTGCATCATCACAAAACAAGACACATAAACCGGAAATTTCATTTCATTCGTGATGCATTGCAAGATGTAGAAATTGATCTGTTATATTGCAAAATTGAAGAGAAAACAGCTGACATCTTCACCAAAGCATTGGCTAAGGATCGGTTTGAATATTTGAGAAGGAAGCTTGGAGTAATCTCAGCTAAACACTTAGAAGGGAGTGTTGAAGTATAAGTGTTTTAGCTGAGATCAGCTTGTTTAGTTTTGATTTTAGCAGCCTTAAGTGTAAGCCATTGGATTACAGTCCAATTGGACAGCTGAGATGTAAAACTTAGAGTTTATGACATGTGTCACTATCTCATAGGGTAGTGAAATGAAGGGTTAGATTTTGTCTGATGTAATAAGGAATATTCTATTCCTAACAATAATATGTGCACAGTGGGTGCGTGAGTGAAATAGAAATCAGCTCATTTGCTTCTTCTGATTTTTCTCTCGATCTCTCATCTCTGTTTTCCATTTTCCCTTACATCCAAAATCAAAAGCTAATATTCCATATTATAGTCTGTAAATTCTAACATCAAATAAGAGGAAATTTATACAAAGAACTTTTCTTTTGCCCTTTTTTTCCTTCTACTGAAGTGCTAAATTACGTCGTTGCAATGCTACCCAAAAAATGTAATCCATGTACTCGAACTAAAATGGTTAAAAATAAGAGGAATGCTTGAAATGACTCATTTTAACTAGTCATAAACTATTTTTTATCTGAGTTCGCAAATCTCTACAATTCTAATTATTTTCGCATGTGAAAGATCCACGTACATTGAGTGAAATCAATAATAGAATATTGGCGATTTTGATCCCAAAATAATTTTTTTAAGTTTAAATTATTTAACTTGTAGTTATTGCTCATTAAAATGAGTTATTTGATGTAATTCCCCCAAAAAATATATAGCATGTCACACATTGTCCTTTAAATCATCATGCTACATTATCTCTTTTTGTATCTGGTCGTTGATACTTGACATCATCCTTCATTTCATGAAAGAATTAGGTTGGCATCATTATTGGCATGTTTACTAATCTGTAATTGTTTACTAAATTTTCCTAAAATCGGAATTGAAACCAGTTTGATTACTAATATGCCCTTATTCTAAATAAATTATTTTGTATGCAAATTACTCCAAAATCAAGAGTTGAATTCATGATTTTGTATGGGGCTCATTTATATATATATTTTTAAATACAAATGATAGTCTAAACTACAAAGGGTATGGGGGGTTTCATACACATACTACTAAAGTGTCATAGGGGTTCGAACCTGAGATTACTGGTCTGCAAGTCAAGAACATTTTCCACTAGGCTAGATCCTGTTGACAAAAACTCGTTTACATTTTCATTCCTTTATGTAAAGTAAACACAGGAATCTATAATCAAAATTAAAATCAGCAGTTGTAGAATCTTCCCTTCCTATATTGGCCCTTGTCCTTGTTCTTGCTGAAACTTAAAAAGAGTGATTTTTCACAAGATGGGCCCAATTTCAGTTACTAAAACGGGTTCAAGCCCAATCGCCAATCGTTGTGGTCATGGCAAATTGGTCTAACGTCCCAAATTGATCTCCTAACCCATTGGGTGGGTTCAGTTCAGAGTAAGATTTTTTATTACATAAAAAAGTGGAACCCACGGTATCCACCGAGTCCGCCCGCACATGGAATGGAACAAGTGGAGAAACCGCACATCTAAGGACCCACTGAAAGTGCAGCACCATATCATGGAATCGTAGGTGGAGTGGAGTTGTTCGTTAAGTTGCTCCTTTTCTAACTCCCCATT
This sequence comes from Prunus avium, assembly GCF_002207925.1. Next base: position 274,558 of record NW_018921345.1, read on the forward strand.
GCTGGGTTTCGGATCCCACAAGTGCTTCTTTAGGTGCTGCTTCAACTTTTCTTTTTTGTGATCATAGAAAACCCAAAAACTATTCTCAACTCTTCTTTTTTTTTTTTTTATCGAAAAGAAAAAAAGTAAATTTCATTAACCGGAGTAATACAATTCAGTAGCTACACATGACCTTCTTCTAATCGGTTCTCAGCTCTATTTCTATGTGACTTTTCCATCTACATATTTTCATTTTTCATTTACCAGACAAAAGTAAAAACACTAAAATCAAGAATTTGTTATCTGGTCATTATTGCGGGGAGGACCTTTTTTTTTTGTCGGTCAGGCCCCTAAAATGTCCAGATCAGCCTTGAGCATCCAAGTAAACATTTCAAACAAATTATTTGAACGGAGGGTAATGTCTATGATTTAGTTGAGTGCGTGTTCTAGTTTGTCAAACTTTAAAAGATTGTGTACCAATTTAAAATCGACCCTATAATTTGGAGAGTTTTATCTTATGCATTTAATTCTTAGAAAATTACGTTTATCTGACAATGTTTAAGTGAGACCTTAATTAAGAACACCCATGTAAAATCGATTGGAAAATATGTGAAGGGGAACAATAATTGGTGAGTGTAGTGGTGAGCAACCAAATACAAAAGGCTAATGAAGAAAATGAAGGGAAGACTGCCAGTGCCAGGCTAGGTCAACCGAAAGCTTCAATTCAAAGCAAGGGATCGTCAAGGACAAGCGTGGCATGATTACGACCTTTGTGATTTTCAAAGTTGTCAATGACTTATATAAAAGCATCGTGGGAGAGAATGATTTTGCGTAATACTATGAAAGAAGCTCAAAATGGAAAATAATGACAATAAAAAACCAAGATTTGTAACGGTTAAGAGTATTTATGCATACACTCGAGATCTTAAGGTCGATTCTTCCCTCGCTTAATATCATTTGTATAAAAATAAAAAAATAAAAACACCAACTCATTAATAAACTCTTTACTAATCCAACTGTACTAACCATAATTAAGCTGCAACATAGTCTAACAGTCCTACCAAACGACGATCTATATGTAGTGATAAGTTGGTGGATGCTGTGTTTTCATTTCATGTTAAATTATGGAAGGCAGATCTTAAATCCACTCCAACCTTCCTTATCACAGTTTCCCTTGACCACCAGTTCACTACATTGGACATGGTGCATGGCAACTGGCAAGTCACATGCTATCTCTTTCCAGAAGGGCGTTGGCCAATCTTTTTCATGATTAGTCTTCATCCTATATATTATCTTGAAGACTTTAAATTTTTTTTTTTTAAATCTAATAATTTAAACATCTCGCATTAATGAAGAGTGTTGAAGTACTAATCAATTGGTATGTTAACAAATGGAGTGCTTACCATGATATAAGCTTCCCTTGTTGATAAGAATTAGACATATTTTGCAGGGATTTGTAGCTTAAGTGATTAAGAGTATTTATCTCTATATATAAAGTTTTAGGTTCTATTCCCTTCTCCTCCAATATCGCTTGTATAAAAAAAAAATATTAGAATTTTTTTTAATCTAACAAGCAAGGGAGATTCAGTCTTAGCTGAGAATTAGTTCTCTCTCTATTGCCAATAGGGTCTAGTCTAATGTGGAAAGGGCCTTAACTTGCAAACCATAAGCCTCAAGTTCGAACCCCCATAGCATCATAGTTGCGTGTGTATGAGAAATCCCCCTCTCCTGTAGTTTAAACTATCGCTTGTACTAAAAAAAAATACATAAACGACTTATATTCAAACTTGAGATCTCTTTCAACTTAAAATAACATTAAACAGTTAATAGAACACATAATTCTCCAATTTTATAACCATATATATATATATATATATAATTTAAAACCTGGCAAAGAGAATTTGGACACTACTTGTTATCATAAATAAATGAAAAGTAAGTGTTAAAGTATTGAGAGGAGAAGAACGTAGAGCAAAGGAGTTGAGAGAAAGAGATTGTCAAACTTTGTATGAGCAAGCTTAGGGTATTTTTTTGTAACTTTTTCTTAAAGAGAAAATTCTAACTTAAGATCTCTTCTAATATTTCGGAACAATAATTAATTAATTAATTGGTTGTAAGCTTATTGATATATTATAATCCACACAGAAATCAACATTAAAAATATTAAGGGTTTGTTAATAATAATATATATTGAGGTTAAAGTCGCTTAAGGGTAGAAGACTAGTGAAGTGATTGGACTTCTAGCGGCAAGTATAGTTCTTTGTTAATTGTTGTCTTTGTCAGATGTGTCGGTGAGGCTTCTCATTTAAATTAGTCCATAACATCTGTCATATCATATATATCTCGATCAAGTCCTCTCTAAATACATACAATCCTATTACTATACAATTTAAGAATTTTACAAGCACATAGTGACGGAAAATACTTCCCTTCTTACTATGTAAATAAGAGTTTTTTATATTTTTGCAAATAGAAACGTGATATGTCTCAAATTGTGATTTGTGAAAAAAACGAGTGTCTTCTTATAAATAAGAAGGAAAACAATATCCTACAGTGACACATGATTGCCATAATATATTTTTTTTTATTCCAAACTTTCTTTCTTTTGTCTTTATGATCTTGTTCGGATCAAAGCGATGTTATGCTACCAATTTTGCTTTGTGGTGTCATTTAGGGGTAAACGTTTAGAATTTAAAATCTAATATATGCTGTCCAACTAGAGATATAGTTAAATAGAAATTTAGAAGACTGTAGTTTTGACAATAAACACAACACAACAGAAGTTTTGAAGATCAACTTGGGTTATTTTTTCCAACCAAAAAAAAAAAAAAACTAGGGTTATTTTTGCCCTTTAATGGCAGCCATAAATGTAGTTCATAATTCAAGTATGAATTGTGAATTAGATTTACCCTGTCTGTGATTAAATCTGAAAGTGACCTTTTGCATTTATGAATTTTTATTGAAAGTATGGACCATACAGTCGAACACTATTTGCCCCTCTTTCTCTTAGGCTCAGACTCAAATATAGAATAACAAAACCAAAAAACTCTTGAGATCTAATCTCCCTCCTTCTTTCTTTTTTTGCCTCCACCCTCCTCTTTCCTTTTAAGGAAGTGCCAGAGCGTCTCACTTTGGATCCTTTCATACTAAAGCAGGGATCTTTATGGACCACTGTCTGACTTACCCACTTCGTTATTTGATCGAAACTCAAGTAAGCTCTTGCTCCAATTTTCATTTTGCAGAAAGTATTGATCTTTTGCTGGATCTGGGTGAATTTGCATTCTGGGTTTGGTTTATTTTGTGGGTTTGATGCTTACAGATATGAATTTGGTAGTTTTTTTAGTGCAAGAGTGAAGGGTTGTTGATGAGTTTCTGTTATGCAAAATGTAATTGGATTTTTGTCCCGGATCCGTGAGTTAAACTTCATTGAGTGCTGCCATTGTTTCCCTTTCAATGCAGTGGACAAACATGGACCAACATCTATTTTCGTTTATATATTTTTTTTTGCTTATGCTGGATCAATCACTTTCATTGCTCTTTCATTGCTTAGTTGCCAATTTACCAGATACAATTGTACCTGGTTAGCATCAAGTAGCTTTTCCCACTTTATCAATTAATGGTCCATAGGTGTTTCTTGGATGTTTCAACTCTTGTGAGGCAAATTAGCAACTTTACATTTAATTTTGACATTACCGGGGTGATTAGGAATAGCTGTTAGTTGACAATTTTTGTGTGTGATTCTAATAGATGGTGTTTGAGTGGTAGGATCCAATTTTTTATTCTCTGTGCCCTTAATTATTTAAATATGTTTTGTATGATTACTGGACTGCTTGAGTATTGTATCTTGATTTCCGTTCTGAAGATTTTCATTGCCAAGAATGAGCAAGAATATCTTTTCGTTTGTTCTTAACTGGTGAACAATATTTTGCACCTTTGTTCTTTGAGCTTTTGAACTGAGTATGCATGCAACAGCAGAACTAGCACCTCCTATTATGTCCGGATGCGCTGCAATTTTTGATGGTGTTGTTTGGTATTGTTTTACAGGTTTATTGTATCTAGTCTAATGGATCTTTAAGAAATTTGTAGTATTGTCTTTCATATAAGAGCTTTGGAAAGGCAACGCTTGGCATTTGCAACAGAGAATTACATAGCAGATATTTTCAGGTAGAAGAACTTCAAAACTACGTAAATGATGAGGGGGAGATCTGATCTGTCTCAAAAGAAGCGTATAATCACATCTCTGTGTGTTTTGGGAATCTTTCTTGGTTTCCTGTATGTATATCATGGATCCATTTTTGGCTCTCAAAGTCATGGTGCGTCAGCACTAGAATATGGTAGCAGATCCTGGAGAAAGCTCGGTTCATCTTATTTGGGAGGGGACGAAGATAATGATAGCAAGCAGGATGAATCTTCAACAAAATATGGGCAGGAAGATGGAGAGGAGGATGTCATTGTGAAGAGCTTCCCTGTGAGTTCTATATTGCTAAACTTGGAACCCTGTATCTTCTTCTCCCCCCCCCAACCAAAATCCTCCAAATGCCCTCTATCTTCTGATGAAAATATTTGATTTTAACCTGTAAGCTTTGGACTGTTTTGTTTGACATGTAGTGTCCTTGTTTCATTTGTCTACTCATGATTTTTAAAGGTTTGTGATGATCGGCATTCAGAACTTATTCCCTGCTTAGACAGAAATCTTATATACCAAATGAGACTGAAGCTGGACCTGTCTTTGATGGAGCACTATGAGAGACATTGCCCTGTTCCAGAAAGGCGGTACAATTGCTTGATTCCTCCTCCACTGGGGTACAAGGTATTGTTGTGTTAAAGCTGAGTAGTAAAACTGGTGTTTCTTATCTTCTTATTCTTGCAGTTATCTTCTATTCCCAGATTATGTTGATAGTAAACATTCCTGTTGTTAACTTGATCTACAGGTCCCAATCAAATGGCCCCAAAGCAGAGATGAAGTATGGAAAGTAAACATACCTCATACTCACCTTGCACAAGAGAAATCTGACCAGAACTGGATGGTTGTAAAAGGTGAAAAGATATTGTTCCCTGGGGGAGGCACACATTTTCACTACGGAGCCGATAAGTATATTGCTTCAATTGCAAATGTAAGATTGCTTCCACTTTGTCTTTTTCAAGAAAAGTATTGGTGGCTGACATTATCCCTTTAAATATCTTTGTGAACTTCAACTTTACTTTGGCTGTATAGGATCTTGTGAACTTTTATCTACCCATTTCCTATTGATTGAGTGCTTGTATTTCTATATTTAGAATTTCAGCTCCTTTGGTACATTTTAGACATCTTGTGTTGCAAGGATGAAGCAATAATGATTATGTTGTTTTCATCTGGCAGATGCTCAACTTTTCAAAAAACAATTTAAACAATGAAGGGAGGTTACGAACGGTTTTTGATGTTGGTTGTGGAGTTGCAAGTTTTGGAGCCTATTTGCTATCGTCTGATATCATAGCAATGTCCTTGGCACCCAATGATGTGCATCAAAACCAGATCCAATTTGCTTTAGAAAGAGGAATTCCAGCATATCTTGGTGTTCTAGGGACCAAAAGGCTTCCTTACCCAAGCAGATCCTTTGAACTTGCTCACTGTTCCCGTTGTAGAATTGATTGGCTTCAAAGAGATGGGATCCTTCTTCTTGAGCTGGATAGGTTGCTCAGACCAGGAGGCTACTTTGCATACTCATCTCCAGAAGCATATGCACAAGATGAGGAGGATCTTAAAATATGGAGAGAGATGAGTGCCCTTGTGGAACGCATGTGTTGGAGAATAGCTGCAAAGAAGAACCAAACTGTCGTTTGGCAAAAACCACTAACAAATGACTGTTATATGGAAAGAGAACCTGGTACTCAACCTCCTCTCTGCCGATCTGATGATGATCCGGATGCAGTATGGGGTGTGTCAATGGAAGCTTGCATCTCAACATACTCTGATCGTGAGTGTTTCCTTCGTATGTTTTATTTTTTACATCAACGGAAACTGGTTTGAAATAAACTTTTATTTGGTTAGCAATATCGTTGTGTGATTTAAGGTGATACTGGCATATTTCCAATAATTTGGTTGTTTATATGCCAAAAATTGACAAAATCAACATCGGGAATGACTCGAAAGGCACACAAGGAATGCAAGAATGATATTCATAGCAATGTCCTTGTATAACTTCTCAAATAACTATGGTTAGATATCTAGATTCTAGACAACACAAGAGAACAAAAGAATTGAAATTAAGAGTAAATGGGCTGTGTGCCACCTAGGATGGGAAACAAGTTTTTTTGTTACTAAATATGTCATCACTGTTTGAGAAAAACAAAAAATGAAGAAATTGTTATCACTGCACAGTATATTTTTGAACTGTTCTACATTTTATTGTTTTGTCCTAGATTTGGTTCTTTTTAATATGATTGTTGTGTGTTCCAGAAATCATGATTGTGATTGTGATCTCAAAACCTCTGAAAATGTTTTTTTAACACTTAACACAAACCGGTCTTCTACGGCTCTCAAATTTGAGGTGCCAAAAAAGATCTGGTCATAACAATTAGCGGTGATATTTTCATTGTCATCATTATTCATTACCTGCTTTGAAGATCTAGTGATTTCTTTTTTCGGTTTTCCATATTGTTTTGTAGATTTATGTGAATGTCTTCCTTCCCGTCAATATAGGTCATTATTTTCTTGTTGACGAATACCTAAACATAAGCAGCATTGGTTTTCAAACTATTTAAAGGAAAAATCATTCATAATTTTATGGGGATGCCTTATCAAGTAGATTTAACCTGGCTATGGATCTGTCTGCTAACCAATGTTTTTTCTTGGCATAATCAGATGACCATAGGGAAAAGGGGAGTGGTTTGGCTCCCTGGCCAGCTAGATTGACAGCTCCTCCTCCTCGACTTGCTGATTTTGGCTATTCAAATGAAATGTTTGAAAAGGATACGGTACAATTGCAAGCACTCTGTTTACACGTTTTAGATTGTAATTTTGCACTGTTTGCATTATGGATGTACTACTCAGAAACATGTTAAATGAATTCATTGCTTTGGTATTGCTCTTATTGTGCAGGAACTTTGGCGACACAGAGTTGAGAATTATTGGAATCTCTTGAGTCCAAAGATCGAATCAAACACTCTGAGGAATGTGATGGATATGAAATCAAACATGGGGTCGTTTGCAGCTGCTCTGAAGGACAAGGATGTTTGGGTGATGAATGTTGTCCCTGAAGATGGACCAAATACACTTAAGCTGATATATGACAGAGGCCTTATAGGCTCCGTTCACAGCTGGTATGCAAATCAAGTTACTGAAATATGTAAAGCATGTCATTTTGATGAAACAACTCATTTAATATTTATCCATTTAAGGTCTGTTCATCATGTTTTTTACACCTCGAGTCATAGAACTTTATAGAACCTTCATGTTAAGTAGGGTTGGGTATATGTTGCCTTTCTAGACTTAGTGAGCAATATAGATCCATTTAGGGTGTCAGAAAATATCTAACTTGGCTTAGTGACTGCAAGCGGCAAACAGTCTTTGAAACTTTGTCTTCATATGTTCCTAACTCAGTGAACCTATTTCATGTTAATCAGTTAGATGATTGATTTACATTGTTTCCTCATTTTTCAAAATCATGCCTTAGAGATTGTTAGGATAAAGAGAAGATTCAGATTGCATTAGGATTTGTTGTAGTGTGATTAACTGGAGTGTCGACTTTGACAGGTGTGAAGCCTATTCGACATACCCCCGCACTTATGATTTACTCCATGCTTGGACTGTGTTCTCTGACATAGAAAAGAAAGAATGTAGTGCTGAGGATCTGTTGCTTGAGATGGATCGCATACTCCGGCCTACTGGTTTTATAATCATCCGTGACAAACAATCAGTGGTAGATTTCGTTAAGAAGTACCTAACGGCATTGCACTGGGAAGCAGTGGCAGTAGCCGACACCAGTATAGATTCAGACCAGGATGGAGACGACGTTGTGTTTATTATCCAAAAGAAAATATGGCTGACAAGTGAAAGCCTTAGGGATTCGGAATAGGAAAATGCCTCTTCAGTCCCAGTTTCAGTTTCCCATTATTTATCTGCTGCTTCAAGGGATTAAAAGCATGTCCCAAGCAGTGATCTAGTAACAGTAAATTTTGTAGCATTAAGTGATGTTTACATCATTTCTTTCTTTTTTTATATTTATTTTTCTTTTGGGTATTGATTTTATTTATAAAGCAAAGGACTAACTGCATCTATAGGCTACTCTTTTTCTTTTTCTTTTTCTTTTTCTTTTTCTGTAAGCTACTTTGCTACTCATTAATAATCAAATCATATGGCTTCCAAATTATTAAACATAGATTTTTCTGCTTTGCCAATGTTCTTCTAGACCCACTATTTCAGTTCATGCTGTTTTTTTCCCTTCTCCTTTTCTATTTTGTTATTTGAGGGAGACAGGATTGTAAATGCCATCATGGTCTCTGTATCGTGAAAAAGACATGATATACTATACTTTCAAGTATGGCAATATTGTGATCAGCTGACGACAGTGGCAAACTCCCATAGTTTCTAGATAAACAAGAAAATTACTATGAAAAAACCCTCTTGTTTATGTTATTTGGATGGTCCTATAAATGGTCTCCTGGGTGTGCATAAGTGTCAAAGATTGTCAATAGTGTAAAGCAAAATCTGACGAACAAGTCCCTTCGGGGGGAGTCGGGACATCCTATAAAATTAGAATGATATAGAGAAGATTAGGATGGTCCATGTGCAAGGATGACATGCAATCGAGAAAATATGAGGAACTAATGCTTGCTCCAAAGTCCAAACCCATGAAGACTCGGCCTAATTCTTATTCTTTCTTTCTTCATCAATATTTTATTTAAGGATATTGTTTGCCTCCCTTACAAGGAGATACTCCTCATTTTTGCAAATTACAGTTTGACACATATACAAAAATAATTCATCAAAAATTCAAAAAGAAAAACTTATGCACACATGTCACACTGCTCTTAGTAAGAATACAGAAGCTCCTACTTAGAGCACTTCCATCGTTGCAGTTTGGCTCGGGTAGGAGGGGGCCCAAGCCCCATGTTGTGCTTCAAGCGAGCTTTAGCAGCCCGGGCAGGAGGTGGGTCCCAGCAAACTGAGCAAACCCAAAGGCAAAACGAGCCCGAGCTTGTGCATGGGGGCTGCTGATGTCAGCAACGAAAAAAATTATTAAAAAATGGAAAATTTTCTTTAAAAAATACCAAAAATACAGAATTTTTTTTTCAATAAATACCTAGCCATATTCTTCACTTCCTACACCAAAACTTTATACAAATTCCTCTCCTCATATCTCTTGTGAATAGTAGTTGCCCTTGGGTTGCCATGACAATGGGTGGAAACACAACAAGCCTTTTGTAAGGGCTATCATTATTCATGTGAATGGTAACAGCCCTTATTTTGCACTTACCTTTTGCCATGACAAATGAGTGGAAGTGTTCTTAATAAAGAGGAAGTATTCTCCAGGCCTGTCAAATTTTGTGCTAAAATTTTGAATCTTATGGAACTTGACAAAAGTTCCTTGTTTAATTTGATTCTCTTTCTTCCACATTATTTGACTGGACCTCTCGAATCTATCCACTTGAGCACACATCCATGCCATGGTATGTAATGGCCAACGCCAAAGCACCAAACCATAATGCCCATCATAGAAGACACTGTTCCTGTTTGCAGGAGGAGGCTCTCTCAACAAAACAGCTAATAACATAAAAACAAATCCAATCATTCAACAAAAGTATAAAGGAAAAACTGATAGAGAGAGAGAATTGTACATCAACAAGCACAACTTTTGCACCCGTATCGAATTGTAATTTTTTTTATTTATGAAAGAATTGTAATTTGTGTATATGGAAGAATGACTCCTTTTAAGTAAATAGTCGGATATTTCATCTATTTCTTAATCAGCTTCGACACAGGGCTTTTCAATGCTTGTGTTTCTTTCCGTGTTGGTACCGTGTTTATGTTGAAAGCAACCTCATTTAAACGTTTAAGTGTGTTGGATTTGAACTTGATAACGATTTTCTGCATTTTGTCTTTCCAATTTTTCAGAAAGCATACGGATATTTGTATGTATTTTCTTCCACTAGCCAAAGGCCCCAAACAAACACAAAGCTCTGGCTCTTGCATGTGTAATGTCTAAGGTACATGTAATGTTTTCTTTTTGTACAAGTCGCAACCACTTCATTTATGTGGACATCTACCATGTTTTTGACTTGAATCTCCCCATTCAACGGGACACAGACGACCCCATTTTGAGCTCATGGCCCTTTCTATGGAGGGCTACAGAAATTCTCATTTCTCTTTGTCCTTACTTTTTGTTCTCTTTTGTCGTTTGGATTGAATTTTCCCAAAGACAGCAGCATGTGATTGTTGTTGTCAGCCATGTAACGACATGTGGCAAGGAAACTAAACTACAACCTTTTGGATTTGTCTTGCCGTTCGGCCAGAAGAATATGATTTTGAATTGGGCCGGTTCAGGTTCAAATATTTTAGAAACAGTTAATTGTGTTTAGTTCTCATATCTACGTAGTAGCATAGTGGCTTGGTTTATTTTAGTTCTCCATTGATTTTCTTTTGTTATACATTCGATATTGGGAGAGGGGTTTTCTCACATACACACACTGAGAAAGGAGTCCGAATATGAGATATTTGCAAGTCAAGGACCTAGACCCCGTTGACGTTTCTCCATCGAAAGACATGCCAAGAGAAATTAATTGTGTCATGTTCAATTATTCCTTTAAAAAAAGTGACAAATTCCATAGCCTTCCCAAAGTCTTCCTTCCCCTCTGCGTTCAAATTATAATGCAGAGACATTGATTTACTGAAAATAGGCCAGAACGATGCCCTGGTTATAAGGGAACCCTCCACTCAATTCAAGTTGCCAATGTTGTTGGACAAACCATGTTGTGGGGCTATCTCTGCCTCATTTCATGTCTCTAGTACATGAATGAGTAGTAGTTTGTCGTAAATAATATATAATATTATTGTTATTTTAATAATAATAATGATAATCTCACTCACAATTTTATAATGAATTCATATCCCCATCAAGAAAATAAAGAGCAGGATTGTCACTAAAGTCAACCACATTTTCTGCTTTACAGCTACTACATTGAATGAAACCCTACTTATTGTAAGCTTTGTTGAATTAACCTACTACCTCATGAAGTAAAATACAATGTAATAGAAAGTTGTTGAATATTAATCTACTTCTAAATGCACTTTTTCAAATGGAATCTTGTTATATGGAACTGTAGAAAGGAAAATCCTTAGAGGAAGAATAATAATAACTATGTATTAAATTCATTTAGAAATGTTTTAGTTAACATTATATACTTGCTTGATCGGATTATTAGCAAAACACAAGTCATATTATGTGGTTTCAAATTATCGATTATAAAAAGGAAAACGTTACATGGTATTTAATTATTTCAAATGATACTACTTGCATCCTTCTCTAAAAGGAGATACTTCTCATTCATGCAAATCACAGTTTGTCATATGTGTAAACTTAATTCATAAAAAATACAAAAAGAAAAACTTCTACACATGAATTTAGGAGTTCCTACTTACAGGGAAAGGAGGGAAGTATTTTTCTAGACCATAAAAAATCGAACTATTTGTTGGAGTCTTGACATATTATTTTGGTTACATTAGAAGGAATTGATCCCTTAACCGTTGCCATATATTGCATTCTTTTATATGGACGAGGGCAGGGACATGGTCACCATCCTACTTATGACCCATTAGGGCATTAAGTCATACAATAACCAGAAGGCATTTCAAGGGGGTCATATATGAAACCACAAACCTCATGAATTATGATGAAGGATTAAGATCCATATATATATATATATATATCATGACATGGAGCCTAGGGTTTTCAATAGTAAAGTGAGAGGGCCCAAGTCACAAACGAAAAAGCAAAGTATGGATATAGACATGTGACCTCATGTGATTTTGGATGGTGACATTGTTTTCGGCTGCCTTGTCATGCAAATCCCTTTTGTAATAACTAGCAAGAGAGCTTTTAGAAGGAGCTAAGCCAAAAAGGAAAGTGATTGCAGAGAAATGCTTTTGGGGTGCCCCATGTCAAAGGATTTGCAGCATTTCAGGCGGAAGTCAAGGGATTGAATATGTATTAGTGATAGTCATTGTTTAGGTGAAGAAACTTCCCAAAAAAAAAAAAAAGTCATTGTTTTGGGCAATTATTCTGGACAGTGTCCTAATGGATATGTCATTATTCTTAGTGGTCCAGCTAAGCACATGCTATAATCTAATATGCACAGTTATTGGATAAATTCTTTTTAAATTGGTAATGTTTTTGTTGTACTTTGGTACTTTGCATTGAATCACACTCTGATAAGATTAACTGCACTAAACTGGATTGTATTGTATTATACAATCTAAGACTGAAGGTTGAGTACATAATTAGAATGTGTTATCTGGCATCCGGGTAGCTAGAATAGTGAAATGACAGAATCCAAACTCACTTGTATAGTTGTAATTTATAAGTGGGTTATCGAAAGAAATCACATTGTTGGAGTCACTTCACAATCTGGTTCAACAATTTGAACCGTCTAAGAGCATCCATAGTGGGGGGGTGTATATGGGGGTGTATGTTAAATATACACCCCGAGTCACCGGAATCGTCTCCAATGGTGAGATGTAAATGGATGTAAATATACATCACCACAATGGGGATGTAAAATAAAATGTATATTTACATCCATTTTTATGTCCCTTGCAGGTGGGACCCACCCGAGAAAAGAGAAGAAAAATGAAGAAAAGTCAACATAAAAGGCTGGGACCCACAGCTACACCCCCGAATTTACACCCCCCACTGGAGTAAAAAACTTATTTACACCCCCGGATGTGTAAAGGGGATGTAAAAGTGGCTTTACACCCCCGAATTTACACCCCCCCTGTGGATGCTCTAAAGTTTAGACAATATATGTATATTAAAGAAGCATTTCTATAAAAACTGAAAATCATTTGTCCATTTGATTATCATTGGGAACAGTTTGGATTCATTGTGTTTGTTCATTAACAAGATTTGAACCTACATGCGGTCCCTTTGACAAAAATTTAAATGGATCCCTCAAAGAGTCAAACTAGTAATTTCAACTACTAAGATCACACAAAAATTCTCTTTTTCGGTCAATGAGCACAAAAAAAGATTAGTTTAAAGAAATAAGAAAGATTTTCCATGTCCAAGAAGATAATATATACTCATTTAAGATGGAAAATTTCATTAGTGCGCTTACAATTTCAATGGTTTTTTTTTTTCCCAGATGTGATACCAAATCCCTATATTATTTAGTTGTTTACTTGTCACACCCCGGATCCGGGGGTAGGCGGAAACCCCACGCCCGGTGCATGAGTAAAATAAAATAAAATAAAATAAAGATAAATACAAAGAAAACCGAAACATGGGTTTGAAATAAACTTCTCTTATAAAAATAGCTCCCAAAATCTTACAACTTTACAATTAATAAATAAATCTCTATCACTCTCATCTAATTCAGCCTCAACTGGTTTAGTCCTTGTCTTGCTCACTAATTCATCTAAAAAATTAAACATGGTGAGGGATGAGCAACCACCGCTCAGTAGGGACATGAGACCTTACCACAATAGATTGATATAACTAAATTAAGTGACATGCAATCACACAACGAAATATCATATTAATAATATTAATGCATGAATGAGCTTCAATTCTACTCCCGTTAATTCATATAACTGGACAAGTAGACATGCACGTCCCATACCATGCTTATACCACTTGGTCCCCAATGCCGATTTATATGAACTAACACCTATCTCAATTATCCCATAATTTCCCCTTTTGTTAGTCATCTTGTCTAACTTCCTGTCGCTAGTCCCGAATCACCCAATAAAAACCATGTGCACTGTGGGATCCCTGAGACTTGGTACCTGCCGAGAGTTAGACTCAACTATACAAAAGATCCTTCCCATTACCCTCTTTTCCATACTTTCTTTATCAACCCAATATCAAGGATAATAATCAAATTATAATATCACGCATAATATATTGTTCACAAAATTTAATTAAATCAATCTCTGCAAAAGGCCCCCAAGAAACCCCTACCTCGATTCCAAAGTATAACTCCAAATTAGTAAAACACAAGCAAACCTCTCTATCTCCTCCAATATCATATTTCCTTGCATCTCTCTTTCAATTTGTCTTTCCCATATTTCTTTCCTTCTTTTTCTTCTTCTTCTTCTTCTTCTTCTTCTTCTTCTTCTTCTTCTTCTTCTTCTCTCTCTCTCTCTCTCTAAAAGAACTATCATCGTCTCATGCAAACTTACAAATACTTCATAACTTGGTTGAAATGAGAATGAAAAACAAGGGAATGAAATAGTCTATTTATAGTGTAGTGAAGACAATAGCTACAGTACAAGATAATATCAATACTTATGTAAGAACTTAATCTCCAAGTAATAAATCAATATGGCCTTGCACTCCAAGTCAAAAATAGATAAGAAAAGAATTATGAAGACACGTTGTGGTGACTTCAATCCTATTCTAGTTTCTTCATGGTGAGTTGACAAGCCTACTAGCATGCTTTGTTGACACCTAACTACCTATTCAAGAATCATTTTACTAATGAAAGTAATACATATAGAATAAGATATATATAATACATACATATATATATATATATAATAGAATAGGATAATGTAATAGAAGTAGATAAATATTTATTACGTAAAACTATATATATATATATATAACAATTATTTTTGTTTAATCATCATTTAAGAAAAATGGACTCTCACATTACTCGAGCCTCTTGTTTTAATTACTTGATCCTTATTAATTGAGGGTGTAACCATGTAAGACCTCGTTTGGTTCATGGAATGAATTTGAGGGGAAATTACTTCCCATGTCATTTCCCAAAGGATGGGAAATGGAGATTCCTTTTCCATGTTTGGTAATCTTGAGAAAGTAACCAAGAAATACCACTTTATTTCCTTTCACATGTTTGGTTTGTGTAGGAATGTAAAACAAAGTTTGTTTAATTTTTCAATTATACCCATATGAAATCAAATAAAAAAAGAATGCATTTAATGCTATATTGTAATTCTAAATTGTTAATGGGGACAATATGATCATGAAAAAGTGTATTTAGTGTCGGCTCATTTTCCCAAACTTTCCCATGAGGAGGAAAACAAAACATGGTAAAGCAATTGATTTCCCGTCTCCAAGCCTCCTTTCCCATAAACCAAATGGGGCCTAATACTCATCTCCTACTCTTCCGCAAATTGATGAGGCACGGAGATGGTTCAGTGAGGAGGAAGCAAGGACAATATTTTATATGCTAGTTAGTCAAAGGGGATGTTCGGATAAATTAATATGACACTTTACAACAAAAAAAAAGTATATTGTTAAATTCGGGTATGAAATAGCGGCGGATCTTCGCCGCAATGGAGAACTAGGGCGGAAAGGAGAAGGTGAGAGTAGTAATAGGAAGTAGAAGAAAGATTTCTGGAAAAGAGTATGGTGCTTAAAGATGCCACCCAAATTACGATCCTTTATGTGGATGGGGGTTGTCACGCCCCAACCCACGGGTTTACGTAACCTTGGATTAAGACGTGATTCATACCTTAATTATAGAATTTAATAAAAACTATAACTAAAATGTAAAGAAACAATTAAATAAATAAAGTAAATATTTCACATAGAATATTCAGGGAAAAGACAACATTTGAAATCTTGAAATTGTTACATTATTTTACAAGTCAGAACTACTCAAGAGTTCACTAAAAGAGTAGCTCATTATTTATCCACAAGCTATATACACAGTACACTCTTATAAATATGCCAAAATCATCACAAGCTCTAGATTTCAGGTTCGGTATCTGTAAAATCTATTAGGGGGTGAGCGAAACCACAGCTCAATAAGGACATAAACCTTTTTACAGGAAATTGATATAATTAAATTAAGTGACATACGAGACACAACCAAATATCACATTATTAATAATAATGCATGAGTGCTGAAATTGGCACTTAGGTGACGAAGGGTAAATTAAATGACACTCAAACAAAAAACACAACAAACTTCACACACTTTAGACCTTGACCAATACTCAGACATGAATAATCACAACCAAGAACATGCACAGAGCATATCAATATGTACCTGCAAGCCTAGAGAATTACTAGTGACAACCTAGGCACTCAGAAGGACCCGTCAATCTAGGCATCCCCTGTGCTAGCAACAACTATGGTGAAAGTGTGTGAAAGCATCATAATCAAGTAAGCATCAGACAGCAGAAAAAGATGACTAGTCAACTGCAAGAACACGAACCCAAAAATACATGTGATGACTAGTCAACTGTCAAGAACACAAACCCAGAAAATTCAGATTTGCAAACCAGAAATTTGTTCACCCAGAAACCCGACATTGGGAAAAACTGGGGGTCATCAACCAACCAGGCAATCCACTAAGTCGAAAAAGATTTTTACAAAGGAACACAAGTAAGCTCAAGAAAAACCTGGATCTATTTAGGAAGATGAGCTATACATCCTTTGTGCAATCTTCTTCTCCAACTTAGCAAAGCTTCAAGCTCAGTTCTTCATGGCAATGGCAGCTCCTTCTCTAGCTCTTTCATCCCATGGCACTAGCTTGCAAGCTCTAACTCAGACTGAAACCAAAATTGGGATTCAAAGGAGAATGACCAATTCCTTCAAGAAACCATACTCTTGAAGAAATCAATCTTGAATCTGACCTAGATATAAATGAGAGTGTTTTAATTAGCTAGATGCAAATTTTCATTTTTCAAATGCAGTTTTCAAAAAGAAACAATTTGGAAAACTCAAAGATGAAAAATATGAGGATGACTCTTGAGGAAGAGCGAAAGTTTACAAAGAAACTTTCCAAAACTTACCTACAAAAGTGACGGCTTCCAATTGAGGAATGCATTGCCTTTTACACAAAAATTCATAGGTTAGAATCGTACAAGGCAGTAGGGAATTTCGCAGAATAGGACAAAATAGATGGGTAGAGTCCGGCTGGAAACAGTGAGCTGGAAATCTCACTGAGGCAGAGGTTGACTAGTCATACAAAGGAAAGATGACTAGTCATAATCTTCAGAAGTTAGAAAATGCAATGTAATGCAATGCAAGATTTACCTTTTGTCTAACCCATTTTTGTCCATCATAATGTAGCCTAATAAGCATACCTAGAGATGTAATTCTTAATCTAAACTAGAGCTTGAGAAAATACAATGATTGTCCTATTACAAAATTGTCAAGGGAAGCCAAAAGAAATACTCAAAATGCATACATTAACAATCTCCCCCTTTTTGGCTATCCTTGACAACACACTCTCTAAATACACTCAACCCAAAACCAAACCTAAGGAGATGAAATGAAGCACCTGCACAACAACAACTAAACTCCCAGGCACAAGACAAACATATTATATCACAGAAATGTTAATTTTAAGCAATATGCAATATGTGCAATAAGGGGGTTGAGAGTGTTCTCCCCCTTGTTGATAAGGAAAGAGCAAAAAGGTAATTACAGAGAAACAGTAATTAAGTGAATTAAACACAAGTCACATAATCAAATTTGAACATTATGCACATAGCACAGGATGATTACACAGCAAATAGCACTTGTTCAAAACAGTACAAAAACAACTCGCCATATCCAAGTGCACAGACTACCCAAAATAAAAAAGATCCCCACAATGTGATTACAAAATATACCACCCAAACAGTCCAAAAATGCTCCCCCTAAATGCGATAAATGCAGAATAGGCGAGACAAGATATAAGAGACCAGAGGATGCAAGTTACAATGCATAAGACCTTTCATTTATAAATAAGAAATCTACTCTTAATCTAATCCCGTTAATTCATATAACTGGACAAGCAAACCTGCACGTCCCATACCATACTTATACCACTTGGTCATGAATGCCCATTTATATGAACTAACACCCATTTCAGTCATCCCATAATTCCCATTTTGTTAGTTATCTTGTCTAACTCCCTTTCGCCAGTCCCGAATCACCCAATAAAAACCATGTGCACTGTGGGATCCCTGAGACCTGGTACCTGCCAAGAGTTAGACTCAACTACACAAAAGACTATTTCCATTACCATCATTTCCATCAGTATTTTCTCCATCCAACATCTTCAACTAATTTCCATGACATGATATAATTATCCATTTCACATATCCATATATTCCACAACAATGTAGCTATTTAAAATATCACTAATGCATATATAATTATGCCAACATTGGTCAAATAGTTAAGAGTACGTAAATACACCCAATACAAGGAATGTCAATCAAACTGTACCACGCATAATATAATGCTCATGAAATTTAATTAAAACAATCTCTGTAAAAGGCCCCCAAGAAACCCCTACCTTGATTCCAATGTTTTTACAACGTAAGATAACTCTACAATCCAACACCTTGAGTTCCTCCAAAGTCTTTCTTGTTCTACCAACACTTTCTAATATTTTTCCTCTTCTTTCTTTTCTCTATCACTTTCTTGTTCTATCACGTACTACCATTCATGTTGTAAAAAATAAGTTAAGGGAATGGTCCCTATTTATAGTACAAATAAAAGTTGGCTAAAGGTGAGATAGAAGGGGAATGTCAACATTTCAAGTAGGTGGTGTCAATTGGCATGTGCATATGATTGTAATGTTGCTAGCTATAAAAAATTAGAGCAGGAGGTGTTCAAAGCTAAGCAAATTCAAGATATATAGATGACAACTCACAAGGTGATAGCGCTCCTAGCTTAGCTATAAATAAATGGACATGTCTATCCCTAATATGAATCAAAGTTGATCACTCCAATCCTTTAAACTTAGCCACCAAATATCAATAACATACAGGAGGTGCAATGATATTAAAACATATTTGGATATGTATTTAAAGTATATATTTATTAATGATAATATTCCTGAAAGTATAACATGTACCAAGACAATTATATATAAGTTATGTAACAAAATATTTATTTTCCTAAAATATAATATATATATATATATATATATATATTTTTTTAAAATCCAGGACTTCACAAGGGTGTTCCAACTCTCTTGCAGTATGCGATAACCTACGGCATCAGCACGTTTTAGTCGATAATAAATGTGGGATTTGTGGTCAGGAAGGGAAGACCCAAATTCGTGATTTTACTGGGTGGATGATGCAAGCTGGAGGTCAAGGAGACATGCGGTATGGATCAACTCTCGTTGCTGAGGTTGTGCTATTAGTTCAGTTTTGTTAGCTTATCAACAGGGTGGTTTCTCTTGAGTGGCGGTTGAGTCTGATTCCCAAGTGGCCATACATATGGTGAATGGGGACCGGCCGGTGGATGTGGAGGTGGAGAGCAAGGACAGAACTACACTATGGCTAGAGTGGGTGGGCTCTAGCCTAGTGCAAAGTTTGGGAAAAAATAAATTTAATACTAATGTTTAGGCACTACACCTCATTTTACAAAAATTAGCCCAATCCATCTAAGCAAAAATTAGCATGTCCTATCCAAACAAATCTCCAGTTAGCTTCAAATTTTTTCCTATGAGAAAATAAATGGAATTTTATTTAGATCCTTACTCATATAAGAAATAATAGCCCACCTATATAAAAATTTCTAGTTCAGGCCTTGGTGGAGAGTATCTTTTTCGACATCCAGGCTGCGAAATGAGAATTCCATGAAGTATTGTTTGTTTTTGCCCCTTGCAATTGTAACAAAGCTGCTCACGAGGTGGCTTCTTTTGCATGTAGGGAAGTTGATAGTTTTTATTGGGGCTTTGTCCCTCTAGCATGGTTGTTTAACACCTTGGCTGGCAATGCTAATGTAAGCAGTTGACTTCACTAAAAGTTTCCCTTTTCTTGGAAAAAAAAAAACTCATACTCTTCCGCACCGTAATAAGGTCCAGACATCCGCATAAGAGAAGAACTATATATATAAATTAATTATTGTATGATAAATCATATTATAGTGTCTACGCACAAATAAATTTGGTTAAGTCTTTGAACAATCAATATGTCTTTTGGTTGAAATGGTACAAACCAACCAATGTCTTTTGGCCATTATGCTCTCTATATATACTTTATGTTGCTAACATACCAAAATATGTCAGAAACTATGTACTCTCTCTTCTCCTCAACAATCACACAATTTTCTTATAGAATTTTGCTATTTGTAGATTTCAAACTTTGTTGTATAATAGAAGTGATTTGCCAAGAATTCGTTAGCAAACTCAATTGAGTGGGAATTAGGCGCTACAACTCCCACCACCACTGCCACTTCCAACCTCCTTTGAAATCGGGACAAAGGAAACTATTCAAATCATACCTCAAAGTCGTTTCCCATATGTCAATCTTTACAAATAAGAAAGACCATACAAGATGACAAATTTGAATTGGAGAGTTGGTCCATTGACTTAAACAACTCTATATGTTTTATGGATCCAATTTCTCTCCTAATATATATATATTTTAGAATAAACGATAGTTATTATTAGGAACAAACGAAAGTACAAAGCAATTATGGTGCCAAATATGGATAAATCTTCTCTAGTGACCAAACACAACAACATGTTGAATTGATTTAGAGAGAATCACACGCAACCCAAAAAAACACTAAAATCTTCGATTCAGCAACTATAAGCACATGTACTTAGACATGCAACACAAATCCGCCGCGCAAAGGCAGAAACGGTAAATTCGTATTGAAATTTGAAAGTTAAAAAAAATTCCTAAATAGAAAACATACCACAACAAACTCTAAAGAGTTCTTGAAAATTATTGGATTAAAACAAACTAAGAAGTAGAACCACCGCTCCACATCTGCCCAAGCAACTCGAAGAGAGTCATAGTGCCATATCAACTAAACCCATAGTGTCACATTAGCTAAACTCAAACCTGACGCAACCTAATATCTTCCCCTCTTTGCAGCTCCAAATTATGTAGAAGGCTAACAAATGGAGCTAAATCCTTGTGTGTGTGGGCCAAAAGACGGCGACTATATCATGACGACGACAACATTTCACGTCAGCTGCTTCCACATTACAAAACCTAATCTTTTCTTTTATTAAAGCTCATATTTGGTCTATAATTAAGTTGTGAATTTATTCAATTATTCCTTTTCGGACCGCCCCAAGCTGGGAGATATTTGAGTAGATTCAATTAAGCTTTGATTCGACAAGAAGATCTGTCTTACCCATTTTTACAGGTAAAGGTAAAACTTGAACTGAACTATTTCCACATTAATCTCCACAAAAAATTGTAATAGTACCATAAATCTTTTAGATAGAAAAATAAATATAGAAACAGAAAAATGCACACAGAAACAGAGTCAGACAATCACTGAACAAAGAAATAATAAAAAACTAGACTAGAAAGTAAAAAAACTGATATAAATTAATAGATAGAGAGAGTGATAGAGCTAACGAAAAGAGTCAAAGGAAGTTGCAACTTTTGAAAAAGGGAAGAAAAAAAAAAGAAAGAAAAAAGAAAAGGCAAAAGAGAGAGGAAATGAATGAATGGGGGAGGCATCAGAATCATAACTCATGACATGAACACACCAAGTGCTCCTCTCTCTCCTCCACTTCCCCACTTTCTTCTTCAACACCCAACAAACTCTCTCTCTCTAGGGTTTTACTTCCACCACATCGCGTGTTGTACCATTGCCTCTACTGCACTTTTCCTACGGTTCGTACGCTACACATTCTCTCTCTCTCTCTCTCTCTCTAATTGTTTTTATCTCTCCTGAATCCAACTCTGTAGAACCCAACTCTCTGATTTGCTTTTGCTTCTTTGCGTTATATAAATTTGGGATTTTTGTATGACTCTATCACTGTCTCTCATTGTCTAATCTGGTCTGATTTACTTTGTTGTTCCTTTAATTTTCCAACTCTGTAGAACCCAACTCTCTGATTTGCTTTTGCTTCTTTGCGTTATATAAATTTGGGATTTTTGTATGACTCTATCACTGTCTCTCATTGTCTAATCTGGTCTGATTTACTTTGTTGTTCCTTTAATTTTATTTTGTTGGTTGATTGAATTTATGGGCTTGGTTGGTGAGAAATTTAGGAGTGGAAAGTGGTTTACTTGTAGCGTATGTCATGGGTACTTTGGTGTTGAATTTGTTGGATCATAAAGTAGGATTTTTTTTCCTGTTCTGGTTGGCCTTGGAGGTTTTGGAAATGGTGAGTTGAGTTTTGGGGTTTGCTTGTCTGTTGATTGCTGTGACAATGTGAAAATAGTAACTTTGGGATGGTGGATTTGCTGTTTTTGATAAGTGTTCTTTGTTTGCGTGTGCTTTTTTAGCTGATTTAAGGGATTGTTTTGTTGTGGTTACAACTGGAAAATTGAAGTGGATGAATTTGTGCTTGGTAGGCAGATTCGATAGCTGTTTTTCCAGAACATTGTGCTAAAGCCACTTGTAGGAACAGTTAAGTAGTTATTGAATACCACATCCGAGGCATACTAATTACTAAGGGATATTGGGTATATAACCAGGCCCTATGAACCAGAGTATTAAACTTCTGCTTAGTTATTTTGGACAAGGATCTATGTTGTTCCAGTATTTCTCATTTTCTTGATCAGACATGTTCGTCTTCTGAATGAGAAAGTTACTTGGCATTGGAAACCAACTGGTGTGCATGTTTAGTTTATAATTGGTTAAAGTAGGTATACTGATTGAGGATGCGATTTCAATTATACTTGGTAAGTGACTAGTGTTCGGTTTTTTGTCAATGCAGGAAACCTGCATTCCTCAATGCGGTAAACAATGATACATGGATATAGAGATGTTTCTGTGAGACTCTTATTTGATGAATTTTGTTCTCTTTAGTTTAGTAGCTGGGAGATAAAATGCATACTTAAAAAGACTGGGTTGCGTGGGTTGACATTAGTTGAGTGAACGAAATGGAGTTTGTAAGGTCTTGGTTAAAAAAATTGAAGTCCAAGGAGAAGGTGAAGTCCTCAAAGAACAAGGATACTACAGGCAATGGGAAAGAGGGGTCAAAAACACCAACGACGGAAGAAGTGCCTTCAAATGTAACCAAGCAGAAGGTTGCAGCTGCAAAGCAGTATATAGAGGATCATTACAAGAAGCAGATGAAAAGTTTGCAAGAGAGGAAGGAGCGGTATGAATTTAATAATTCTCTTTATAGTGGTTGTGTTAGACAGAGAAAACTGTCTGACACAACTTGCTAAACTACTTATTGCTTCTCTTTATAGTGGTGGTGCATGAAAACCATGAAAGCAAGTTGCCTGAGTGTTGAGTTTTCTCCATTTTCGTGACTCGGACTAACGGTAGATCATACTTTTAATACAGACGCAATGTACTAGAAAAGAAGTTGGCTGATGCTGATGTCTCCGAGGAAGAGCAAAGTAACTTGCTGAAGTACTTGGAAAAGAAGGAAACAGAATATATGCGTATTCAGAGGCATAAAATGGGTGCTGATGATTTTGAGCCACTAACGATGATAGGAAAGGGTGCATTTGGGGAGGTATATCTTTTCTTTTAATAATGTTGTACTGTATCATTTTGTCCTGTTGTATCCATGTACCGCGGCATAATTTTTACGTGATCATATTGTATTTGACCATTTCAATAGTGTTTGTAGTCTATATAGGTCATGGCTGCAAATTAAGTTCTATATATATACATGCATTTTTCCTATCTCCTCCCAGAAAAACCAGTAGAAGAAAAACCTTCTCCCTCTTCTATCCTTTTTCATTTTAAATATGACAGAGGGTATTCTGGGAGAGATGGGCAGGAGAAATTTTTTTTTTTTTAGCTCTGGTGGCATTATGGTTATGGTTTGGGAGTTTTGGCATCTGTGCGTGGGTTAGGTCACATGTCACATCAGCTCTGTTTAGCAGACCACATTACCAGGCCGGGAGTTAGTTTTCATGTCATATATTAACTGCAAAGAGTATGAAAATATGGCTTGTTGCATGTACAAGCTTAGATTGCATGGAGTTGCAACTTATTGATTCTTCTGACTGATTTTGGCATATATAACTCATCTTGAGAAACAAAAGTGGCCTTTGTTAATACATTTTGTCTTACAACATTGTAATCAACATATTGGATATTATTTTTTCTTTTGTGACCTATTTTGTTTCTCTGGTGCAGGTTAGAGTTTGTAGGGAGAAAGCAACAGGCCATGTATATGCAATGAAGAAGCTTAAGAAATCAGAGATGCTTCGTAGAGGCCAGGTATTCATTTTCCCAAACTTTTTCTTCAATCTAATATTTTTTTTTCTTTGGTGGCTTAGTGCAATAGATATCTTTCTGTTTAGGTTGAACATGTGAAAGCTGAGAGGAATCTACTTGCAGAGGTTGACAGTAATTGTATCGTCAAGCTCTATTGTTCCTTCCAGGACGAAGAGTACTTGTATCTCATTATGGAATATCTTCCCGGTGGAGATATGATGACTTTATTGATGCGCAAAGATACATTGACAGAAGATGAGGCCAGGTTTTATGTTGGGGAAACGGTCCTAGCTATTGAGTCCATTCATAAACATAATTACATTCATAGGTAAATTGATTGTAATATTATTATCTCATGGTACATATTTATATGCCTTCTTATCTTATTTTTATGTCCTATCATGAGGAATGTTCCTTTCCATGTTAATATGTTACAGGGATATCAAGCCTGACAACTTGCTGCTCGATAGAAATGGTCACATGAAATTATCGGATTTTGGATTATGTAAACCATTAGATTGCAGTAATCTCCAAGAAAAGGATTTTTCTGTGGGAAAAAATCTTAGTGGGGCTCTTCAAAGTGATGGACGCCCTGCAGCACCAAAACGTACACAACAGGAGCAATTGCAGCATTGGCAGAGAAACAGGAGGATGCTTGTAAGTTCTAGTACCATGTTCCTGATATGGCTATCATTGCTATAGTACTGACAATGTTAATACAAATCCAGCATCCTCTTGTTTAAGTCCTTACTGTGGAGGATTTGTATCCTACGCAATTACTGTAAATGTTTAAACTCAACAGACTCCATTGAGAATTTATCATTAAAAAAACCGACAAGGTTTGGGATCTACTACATGAGTCCTTTTTATGAACTACTTGGGGTCCTTATCTCGAGTAACCATATGGTTCCAAATTCCGTGTGACTTCCTATGCCTATTTACATCTCCATGTACCCCATTTCACTCTGATCTATCTCAAATAGCATTTCCTCATTTTTTTGTCTATAAAGATATGCGTAGAAATGTCATATACCTAGAGATATCTCCAGTCCATCCTTTTGGACGTCAATGTGATTTGGGGTTTTCAAACTGTTATTCATGTTGCAGGCTTATTCTACTGTTGGAACCCCGGATTATATTGCCCCAGAGGTTTTGCTGAAGAAAGGATATGGAATGGAATGTGATTGGTCAGTGTATAAGACTAGTTTTTTTTTTCTTTCAAATTTGCCTTTACATACAGCTGAGATATTGTTAATACTTTCCAGGTGGTCGCTTGGGGCTATTATGTATGAAATGCTTGTGGGGTATCCACCCTTTTATTCAGATGAGCCCATGTCAACTTGCAGGAAGGTAATTTTCAAGGGGACTAGTGTTTACTTTTCATTTGATATGCCAACATATACCAAGCTATGGCTTTAGGATATATGTGTGGTAATATTGACACTGGTGGGATGCAGTTTTGTACTCATGAATATATCATATATGGAGCTTGCTTTCTGGTGATTGGAGTGTGGCTTCAACATATCTCATAATTTCTGTCTTGCTGGTGCTTTTTGACAATTCGCCCCCCACCCCCAAAAAAAGAAAGAAAAAAGAATCACACTTTGGATTATGTCTTAATTGTTTTATTTTCTTACTCTTTATTCACCCATTCTCATTATTTTTGTCCATATTGTCGTTTATGGTTGAACAGTACCTCTTTTCTCATTTATCCAGATAGTTAATTGGAGAACTCATTTGAAATTTCCTGAAGAAGCCAAACTCTCTCCGGAAGCAAAGGATCTCATTAGTAAACTCTTATGTAATGTTGATCAGAGGCTTGGAACTAAAGGGGCAGATGAAATAAAGGTGTTGTGTGGTGTGTCCTATTCTAGATTCTCTAATTTACTGTTAGAATTGGACTGGTAACTGGTGAAATTAACTAGTTGGCCTTGTTATTTTCAGGCTCACTCCTGGTTTAAAGGCATTGAATGGGACAAATTGTATCAAATGAAGGCTGCATTTATCCCCGAAGTCAATGATGAATTGGATACCCAGAACTTTGAGAAGTTTGAAGAGGTAGATTTTAGTTTCGTATATGTATGTGTATGTGTAT
This sequence comes from Prunus avium, assembly GCF_002207925.1. Next base: position 300,910 of record NW_018921345.1, read on the forward strand.
GTACACAGCATGATTAGCCATTCTTGGGCATGTTTTTGCTAACCCTTTCTGTCCCTTTATCCTTATTTGCTGGTGGTAGGGTGACAACCAGATTGAAAGTTCAACTAGATCTGGTCCATGGAGAAAGGTTGGTGCATATAGTTTCAGTTATATGCATTTTGATGCTGGAGCGCTGCTCTCGTAATATTTATGTCATTGTATCACATAATGCTTCTGTTGCTTGAGCATTTCGTTAGCTAATCCTGCTTTGTTTCACCTCTCTTTGGACTCTTTCCTGTTTCTGAATTTTCTTTCAAACATTGATGCTGCTTGGTTAGAAGAAATTGCTTTACCAAAACTGCAACTTCTTCAACCTTTTTCAAGAAAGTTTTTTATAAAAAAAAATTTGAATGTTTTCTTTGGAATGAATAATAATTTCCTTTTTTGATTAAACAGAATATATTAGTTCCTTTCTACGCGTGGTGGGCACTTGATTGCAGGACCCTGAGGACATTTATCATAATATAGAAGTAAATGGGTTCATGAGTTTTCCATTGAGTAATATGGTGTCTTCAGTATATGGGTTGGTCAGTGTGCCCATAATATTTAGTGTCATATTTTTAGGAAAATGAGTACTTTTGCATGATAACGAGCTATAGGAAAATAAGTACTTTTGCATGATAACGAGCTATAGGATTAACATAGGATCTATGTACTTTTTCTGAGTTGTAAATCATGTGTATCATTTTTATAATAAACAATGGTCACTGCTAATGTTTTGGTTGCTGTGTCAAATGTAGATGCTGTCTTCTAAAGATGTCAACTTTGTGGGTTACACATACAAGAACTTTGAAATCGTAAATGATAATCAATTGCCTGGGATTGGTATTACCTTCCATCCTTTTATATAGCGTATCTATGTACTCTTTTGAATCGACTTTTCTTAATTGTATGCATTAATTTTTGCAGCTGAATTGAAGAAGAAGAGCACAAAATCTAAGCGGCCTTCCATCAAGTCCCTTTTCGGTAAGATATTCTAATAAGTTGTTTTCCTCGCTCATATGAAATAGTATCCATCATGTGCTGCAAAGAGTGAAGTGATACATATTGTGAATTCTGAAACTGAATGGTTCATTTATTTAATATGTTTGCTTTTTATAACCTAAGTGTTTGCTTTTTCTTATTGTTCTGGAACATGTGCTAGAATCCTTTAATTTTCTTTGGCATAGTCTCCAAAACATAAGGACATTATTTGTTTTGTCGACAGATGATGAGTCCGCTATGGCTGCCAATCAACCTGCTCAAGGAAGCTTTATGAAGCTCCTCCCTCCCCAACTAGAAGCCCCTGAGAAACAGAGTGAATCCCAATGATGTGCACTAGTTTCTCTCATAACTTCCAGTGGCTGTAGAGTTCCAACCAAAGAGAATGTTTTTTCGGTGATTAATTTATCTTTAGATCGGGGCAAAGGCCTCAGAAACCAATGGTTTGGCATATTAGTTAGTTCTTGGGTCTGGGTCTGGTCTGCTATGTTGCTTTTTTGTCACATATTTTCTGCAAAGTATATATTCTTTGAAAATCGTTGTGTATTCTTTATTTTTACTCCCTTTGTCAAGATGCAATGTACAATTGCCACATATTTGTTCATGTATTTAACTTGTGTTGATGATTATCATACCAATGCTATATAATGAAAAGAGTAAATTGGATCATTAGTCTCTTACCTTTTACCCGACTAAATCAGTCCCTTGTAGAGGACAGCAAAACAAGAATGCCATCTAATGGTTTGGAGTGTACAGAACACAATATTTAATTCTTACTTTATTGTTGTCATTGTTTTTTCTTTTGGTCCTTTTTTCTGTTGGTCTCTGTATTATGTTGTTCATTCATTTCATTCCCCGGCTTTTTACTAGGCTTAAAAAATGGTACTTTGAAGAAACAAAATTTGTTTGCTGGAAAAAGAGTTTAAATCCAACATGAAAAAGATAATGAAAGACGTGAATTTGGCAGTTGGTCATGGCAGTGAGTCTATTCCTTGCTTCAAGTTTATATCTCCCTACCCCTAGATTATGTAAGAGTAGTTTTTGACTATGTAAAAACATGAAAGAGACCATGAAAACTTAATTGAGTCGAGAGAATCAGAAAAATCCCTAATATGCTGAGTGTGGTACGTCGTAGTAGCAAACGGTTCTTCAAAATTGTTCATGGAAGACACCGCAACCGAAGTATACATCTAATCTCGGGGAAGCGATCAAAGAACCCAAAACAACAATGCTTGTAGCCAGCCTCATTAACAAAAACCCAATCACCAAGAACCTGCAAAACCCATGTGCTCCATCCAAACACTGCTCAAAACCCTCTTCAAGAACCCCAGCACCATTAAATCCCAGTCCCAGGCCAAACAGCTCCATGCCCAAATCCTCAAAACCAAAGGCCCTTCACCTCCTGACCTGTCCTTTGTGCTCTCTGTTTACTCAAACTTGAACCTCTTACATGACTCCCTCACTCTCTTCAACACCTTCCATTCTCCTCCCACCACTCTTGCATGGAAGTCCATTATTAGATGCTACACTTACCATGGCCTCTGCCGCCATTCCTTGGCTTCCTTTGTAGAAATGAAGGCTCTTGGCATATACCCAGATCACAATGTGTTCCCTTCTGTGCTTAAATCATGCACATTGATTAAGGACTTGAGGTTTGGTGAGTCAGTTCATGGGTGCATTGTTCGGTTTGGTATGGATTGTGATTTATATACATGTAATGCTCTTATGAATATGTACGCCAAGTTAGAGGCTTTGGCTGAGACTGGTGGGCAGAGGTTTAGTGCGCCCAAGTTGTTTGATGGAATGCCTCAACGAAATCAAGTTAGTAAATTTGGGAGTGATTTAGGTAGTTCTATGGAATTGAGTGGTAGAACTGTGTCTTTGGAGGTAGAAAGTGAGGGAAGGATGCTACTTTCGGATGGGAATGCAAAGAGGGAAGTGGGTGGTGGTGACACTTTGTATAGTAGTCAATCAAATAAACTGAGTAATAAGTTGCAGGTGCAGGTAATGGGCATTGACAGGAATGTTAATTTGATTTCATCTAGAGAGGCATCTCCTCAAATTGACGCATACCGGGAAGTTGATGATAAATTTAATTGGGACGTTAATAAGGTTTTTATGCATAAGGAAGGCAAAAGAGGTACCAAAGTGGATAGCGTGAGAAAGGTCTTTGACTTGATGCCAAAAAGAGATATTGTTTCCTGGAATACAGTGATTGCGGGGAATGCACAGAATGGGATGTATGAAGAAGCTTTAGCAATGGTCAGAGATATGGGGAATGCCAACTTGAAGCCTGATTCTTTCACTTTGTCTAGCGTCCTTCCAGTTTTTGCAGAATATGTAGATGTTATCAAGGGAAAGGAGATTCATGGGTATGCAATAAGACATGGGTTTGATGCAGATGTATTCATAGGGAGTAGCTTAATTGACATGTATGCAAACTGCAATCGAATTAAAGATTCGCTTCGGGTGTTCAACCAGCTACCTAAGCGTGATGCCATTTCATGGAACTCAATCATTGCAGGTTGCGTGCAGAATAGTATGTTTGATGAAGGACTGATATTCTTTCGGCAGATGTTGATGGGTAAGATTAAGCCTGTGCCAGTATCCTTTTCAAGTACCATTCCAGCTTGTGCTCACTTGACAACACTTCATCTAGGGAAGCAGCTCCATGGATATATAATTAGGGGGGGATTTGAGGACAATGTGTTCGTAGCGAGCTCACTGGTGGACATGTATGCCAAATGTGGTAACATTAGGATAGCGAGGTGGATTTTTGATAAAATGGAGCGACATGACATGGTGTCATGGACAGCCATGATTATGGGATATGCTTTGCACGGTCATGCCCCTGATGCTTTTTCCTCATTTGAGCAGATGGAAGGAGAGGCAGTAAAACCTAACTATGTCTCCTTCATGGCTGTATTGACCGCATGTAGCCATGCTGGATTGGTAGACAAAGCTTGGAAGTATTTTAATAGCATGACTAAAAAATATGATATTGCTCCTGGTATAGAGCACTATGCTGCTGTTGCAGATGTTCTTGGTAGAGCTGGAAGGTTGGAGGAAGCTTATCAGTTTATCTCTAGCATGCATATAGAACCAACAGGAAGTGTATGGTTAACATTGTTGGCTGCTTGTAGAGTTCACAAGAATGTTGAATTGGCTGAGAAGGTTGCTGAGAAAATATTTACAGTTGATCCCGAGAACATGGGAGCTTATGTGCTGTTGTCAAACGTATATTCTGCTGCTAAGAGATGGAAAGATGCAGTGAAAGTGAGAACCTGTATGAGGGATAAGGGCTTGAAAAAGAAGCCAGCCTGCAGCTGGGTTGAAGTTAAAAACAAGGTTCATGCTTTTGTGGCAGAAGATAAATCCCACCCATATTATGATCATATAATTGAGGCTCTAGATGTCATTTCGGAGCAGATGGAACGAGAAGGGTATGTGCCCAACACAAATGAGGTGCTCCATGATGTTGAGGAGGAGCAAAAGAAGTACTTATTGTACCACCACAGTGAAAGGCTTGCCATAGCATTTGGCATCATCAGCTCTCCTGCTGGGGCAACAATTCGAGTAACGAAGAACATTCGGGTGTGCGTGGACTGCCACGCAGCAATAAAATTTATGTCAAAGATCGTCGGAAGAGAGATGATTGTCAGGGATAATAGCAGGTTTCACCATTTCAAGGATGGAGAGTGTTCCTGTGGCGATTACTGGTGAGATAAACAATGAGATCATGCCAACTTAATTAAAGGCATCTTTTGCCAGACTCATAGTCATTGACACATTTAGGACAAGAGGAGGAATGTTTAGGGAGCAACACAAATTAGGTAAATTATTTTTTTGCAGTCATAATCTGTACAAAAAATTGAGTTTGAAATTCATAAATTTCTATTTATTACAATTACAATTTTACTTGATGAGGGTTGTATGATATGTTCATTATCAATGTCATGAGATTTACATATTTTCTCAATTTTTGAAAGGCAATACCGGCAGGGCCGCCCTGACTTTTCGGTGGCCCTAGGCAATAAACTAAATGAGGCCCCTTCCCTTTGTATATATACAATTGCAAAAAAAACAACAAATAAAATGATTTTATGTAGAGTGTAGCCATATCTCCATATAAAACAAAAAAATTCTGATTACATATTTAATATCATGAAGGAAATTAAAAATTACAAACCAACATTCCAACAACCAATAATGGGAACATGTCAAGATACATTAAAACTAAGTGTTTGTTCAAAATACTAAACTCTTTCCCTTAAGATTAGCTTCTGGCTTCAAGCTTCATCACATGAGTTTAGCAAAATCAGCTTTGAAAACAACATATGAAATGGTTTGCAGCAAATTTGGATGGGTACAAAATCTTCCTGTAGCCTTCTTCCTCCCAAACAGGCAGCCAATAAGAGATCCATCCCATTACAATGTGCAAATATCTGAAGCTTTCCCTTTATCAAATAGCTGCTTGATTTCCTCTGCACCATTTACAATCAAAAAAGTAAAAACTGTAACATTAAAAGTACAATCAAACACTGAAAAATCCTTGATCTTCTAGCACTTTGAGAAACTCCACTCCGTACCTCCACCCGATTCATGTACATCTGCAATGATAAGATATATGCAAGATTTTGTTAGAAAAGTTTAGTAGATGTCATTGTGCAGTTTTATAGCGACTTATATAAGGAGACTTGGGAGATTATCTCCACCAGGCAGAGGATGTTTTGCCTTAGAAACAAATCCAAATTAAGTTAGCTAGCTGTATGCTGTAAGTTAGCGGCTTGATATCTAGAAAAGTCAAATTAGAGTGCCAGTATGAATCTATAATTATCCTTTGCGGAGTTTCGTAGAGACAAAAAACAAGTTAGACAAGAATAAAATCTGAACAATAATCTGATTACCACTCTGTATCTCTCTGTGTTTTGTTCCTATTGGAAATTGAATTGAAACAATAGTTTGCTGGGTAGGAACAAATATAAAGAAAAAATTATAAATCTGATTACCTTTTCAGTTTCTCATGCTCCTCCCCTCTTGGTCACCATCAATCTCAAAGACAATTTGTGAGCTTTTTGGGTGAGATTGAAACTTAGGGTTATAATATGAATCTGATATGAGAAAGATGATAGAAACTGAAAATAAAGGATATGGGTAATGGATTGAAGGGAGATGGGAATAACAGAGAAAAATATAATGGTGGATTATTAAGAGATCGATGGATTAAATAGAGCTCCATGGAGAAATAATTAGGAAAGGAGCTGTTGCTCTTGGCTGGTTGTGTGGCGTAGGAAACAAAGAGTTTCTGAATGGGAAGAGGAACAGCCTTCCTCGTCAATTACAACGTTGAGAGTAGTAAAAGTTTTTTTCTTTGTATTTTTACTACAAGCGATGGCCTAAACTAGGAGAGAGACTTTCATGCACAAGAATAGCAAAGTGTTATTTCCGGCCAATAGCGCAATGACACGGGGATAACTTTTCCACATGTCATTGCATTATTGGCCGGAGATGGCAAAACAGTGCAATCCCCGTTACAAGAAAGTTTTTCTGCTAAACTAGGAGAGAAGAGGGGGTTTTTCACACACATTACCACATTGGCTAAAGCGCCCCCAAAAAAAAAAAAAAGAGTCGTGAACACCTTGGATCGGCGGAGAGACCGAAGGCGCACGGGTCCGGAAGGACAGCTAAGGGGTATTGGGGTCTGTATGGATAGCTGAAGCGAAGAAAAAAAAAGGTCGTGAACACCTTGGATCGGTGGAGAGACTGAAGGCGCACGGGTCCGGAAATACAGCTAAGGGGTATTGGGGTCTGTATGGATAGCTGAAGTGAAGAAAAAAAAAAAAACAGTCGTGAACACCTTGGATCGGCGGAGAGAACAAAGGCACACGGGTACGGAAGGACAGGTAAGGGGTATTGGAGTCTGTATGGATAGCTGAAGCGCAAAAAAAAAAAAAAAAAAAAAA